>JAVCKT010003210.1:0-22644 GCA_032273925.1 Rhynchotus rufescens | reverse complement strand
CTGGCTATTTTCCTACTCACTAGGCAGATGAATGAATTAAGAACACAGGGTAACAATTCTATTTTAAAAGGTAAATCAATTTAATCCCCAAGTACATCATGTATCAAGGCAAGCTATTCCTCCTCGGGAAAAAAAAGACCCTTGAAAAAGAAATCAGATGGGAACACTGAAAGGACATCCAGTCCTTCCCAAGTCCCAGAGTAGGAACAACTACCTCTATGTCATTCCTGAGAGAAGATTTCTCTGAACTGTTTAAGACCGTCAGTGACTCCACGCTCGCAATTCCTCCCATTGCCCCTTCATCCCTGCTTTGCAAAGGCTTCTCCCCCCATTTTTTTAAAATGTCATTTTTGAATGTCTTTTGCTGCAGTCAAGTTCTATTAAGTCTTGTTCCATCTACCAGACAGCTTTTACTCCACACGAAGAACAGACTATTCTTCTTTACAGCAAGCTTTTCTGTATTTGAAGACTTCTGTTATGTTTCCTCTGCTCTTTTATTCTCTAACCCACCTAAACTGTTTCCAACTTCCCTGCAGTTTTTTTTTTTTTTTTAATCATTTACACTTTGGAGCCTCTCCAATCAGTTCACATCATTCTTCAAGCTACCATGCATATTGCAATAGACTCCTGAGACCCTGTGACCACAAACGACGCAGTTTTTCCGGCCAGGTTTTCAAACAGCCTCTCTCAAGCTGAGGTCCTCCTTTCTCGTGCACAGCTAACCTGAGTTCTTTGCACTTCGGTTAATGCTTCCCAGTTCACCTCATGCCACAGGAATAGGGAGTGGAAGGAATCTCAGGACGTCATCTGGTCCATATCCCATCTCTGAGGCACAAGCAAGTGCCACATATCTCTGCTGCTTTTTAAGACTACAGCAACACTTACTGTCCTCTCCCAGGCAGTTTTTAAATTAGAAATCCATGTTTACCCCTTCATCCCAGCGGTCAGAAAGACCCATTGATCAGTAGCCAACATGTAATGTCTACTTGTTTGCAGTATTATTAATATTTGGAAGCTGTTCTTAGCTCCCCCTGACAGCCATATCTGAACCAAAAAAACTGAGCCCTTTCCTCATTTCCCCAGTGACATTTTTCTTTGCATCTCATTTCTACTCTTCCTGACTGAACTTCCTGTAGTTTTGCTATGGCTTTTCCACGGTGTTCAGCTCACACCTCACACTTGCTAAGCCAAGCAAAAATTTCCCTAAGCATTTTTTTTTTTTTTACATACTATCTTCTCGCTAGTAATCTCAAATGAAGCTCTTTTTTCATTCTTAAAACAATAAAAACAATACCAAAATGGAATCTCTTATTGTCTTTGTAAACCAGTAAAGCCTCTCCATCTTTGTTGATCTTTTAAGTCATTTTTCTAATGGATCATGGTCAATTTAATTCCAAATCTGTAAATCCAAACTGTTCATCACTTGGCTGAACTTGGTGTCACCTAAACATTTCTTTTATATCTGAATTTTTTATACTGTACTCAAGTCAAACACCCGCTGCTGAAAAGCATTAGAATGAGAAGTGTCCCCCTCAGGAACGCACTCATTGCAGCATCCTGTCTGGCAGCAAACTGTCAGAAACTGCCCACCAAGGCAGATTTCTGTCCATCCCACGCCCCTCCTACTCTGCTTTCATCTAGATGACAGCACCATAATTTGCTTACAGGAATGTCATGTGTGAGTGTGTCCTGTATTGCCTTTGAAAAGGTTTTCCCAGCTCTACTAGACCCTTACACACAGTGACACCATGAGAGTTATTTGTCATATTTGTAAGGACAAGAAAGATTTTAAAGTATCATTTAAGCACTTATTCCAAATAAGATATCGAAAAGAATTAGCTCTACCCACGTTTTAAAACTTAAGTATTACATTTGCCTCCTTGACATCATCAGGAAGTTTATGCATCCATTACCATTCCAAAAGATATAGTCTCAAACTCAGGAAATGCATTGTATTTTTTTTTTTTTTTTTTACATTGTAGGTTATATATTGTAGGCACATCAGCCCTGCTGCCATGCATAAAGCCACTTCTCTGTCTAGTACACCTGGCCTTTTCCACTCCTGCATAATTTTGATAAAACTGAGTGGTTTAAAGCTCTGGTCATAACTCCCCTCCTTTGCGATGGCTGAAAAAATACATCAAGTCCTTTTGGCTGGGTCACCCATTATGTGCTCATTTTCACATTAAATAATAATTACAATAAACTATTTTTCACAATCTCAATTACTTCTTAAGTATTTTCTTGTCCCTCTTCCTTCCTTGCTGGTTGGAATTCTGTTTAGGCCTGAGCTTTCTGACTTTCCCCTACATGCTCACACAATCTTTCACTTCAGGAGTACAAATGCAGATTTTCCACCTTCGCTTTCTCTGATTTTTGAATGTATTACTGTATTACAGTGCGTGCCATCTCTTTGGGGTCGTTAGCTGAGAGCAGCCGCATGGCAAAATACCCCTTGCATTGCACGGCGAGATTGGGTTACTGCACCGAATAATTGTGTTAGCAGCTGACAAACTGTGTTAGCTGGAGCTGTAGCCTGTGTGACCAGACAGGCCAGGCAATTGAAGCGAAAAGCACCACCGTCCTCATGCTAAAGGCTTCTGCATTTGAATACCACTTGAGTTAGGGGCAGAACTGAAGTTATGACTCTCTACTCTGTTAGTTAAGACAAGCCTAGAAAATGCTCAGGAGACTCCTAAGTGGATACTTCCCTTAAACTCTGTTGAAAATAAAGCAAAAGCTGCATGGTGCAAACTAAAGCCTCGTCGCCTGCTCACGTTTCAGCTCCAGCAGCAGAGGGAGGAGGAGGAGGAGGAGGAGGAGGAGGAGGAGGATCGGCTCTTTCCCGAGCCGGTTGCTCTAGGGGTTCTCTCCCTCCCTGCCTTCCAGCAGGTCCCCGTCACGGACGCTGCTCAGGAATGCTCTGCGGCGCAGGAAGCCTCCACACACCCGTGCAGAGCGTCAGGGCTCGGAGGCGAAGCCAGAGCAAACGCTGTGAACCTCAGCAACGTCCACAGGCGACGGCGGCCGGGGCATTTGGAAGGCAAAATATGGGGAAACTAATGCAAAGAAACCAACTACAGAAACGGTTTTCAACCTTAAGCCCGGTACCTAAGAGCACAATAGGGCCCTTTCTACCAGTTGTATATTTCATTTCATTACTCTGAGCACACAAATCTAAGAGTTTCAATGGAAAAGGAAACAAAATCCTTCAATCCCTGGGGAAAAGTCACAGTTTATCTCTAGAAAGCATGAAGCCGCAAAACTGAAAAGATGCCAAAGTTGACAGTTAACTGCCACATACTACTGAAGCCTTTTTACTTTTCTTTCTTTTTTTTCCTTCTTCTTAAACTCTTTTCTCCCCATTCCCAGGCCAGGCTCCAGTTTGGAAGTGCCTGAATGAATTCCACAAGTACTACAGTACTACAGAGCACTAACGGCTCCAGAGCCGAGGTATCGGATTTCACAGCTCTGCCAAGAGGCTGGAACAACTTCAAAGCCCTTCTGAAATATCTATTACTTTATTATGAGGAGACAATAGTCCCTCCACAGTCAAGGTTGAAACACTCCTTCCATTCGCGGGCTGGTTCTGACACACACAGTCTCAGCAAGACAAGCCCAACATGTCTGCAGTTTCACAAGCAACACTTCTGCCGAGGCTGAACTTACCTGTAAAGTTTGAGGCAAAGCAGGGAAATCGTCCGCACCTTTTCCAAGTTTCTGAAGGAATCAAATGGTCTCAGGTCTGTCCTAACTCCAGAATGCCTAGGAGTCAGAATGCCAAACGTGCTTCAACATTTTCATCCTCATAAAAACCAGTTACTTTTGGCACTTTTATTTACTGTAAGTAGTTTTGCAATACATTATCAAAACCCAATCATCTTTATTTTTTCTCTGTACATTGTCTCTTCGAAATTTAACTAAATACACCCATTCCAGAACTTACGAGTACAAGTTTCATAAAACTTTCCTACCTTGAATTATTTCAGGTACAGACATTTTTAAAAGATGTCATTTTCTTATCATGGTCTCCTTGGAATAAAAATAAAAAGTCAATTTTTAAACTTTCTTGCATACATAAAACATGTAGGATTTTATGCACTTTTTACCCAATCAGTTTAAAATAAAGCATTTTACTTCTTCAAAATTTCAAAAATAGTTGCAAATGACATCTTCTATAAGGGCAAGGATATGACAAAAAAAAAAAAAGAGCAATTACTAGGAATAACCGAATGAAATAAGAAACAGGAATCAAAACCAGATACAAGTGTATTAAGAGTAGCAAAACTGACTAAGCAAATACTGAGCTGAGAATACCCTTCTAAGCTCCAGGTCAATGGAAAATTTTAATTTACAGCTGTATCATGTGGAACAGAGCTGTTACAATTCCAAACATGACAACTGGGTGATATATGTCATTTCCCATGTTCTTATAGGTCCTAGTATTTCAGCTATTAAATGACAAGCTGAGAAACAGTAAAACACAGGCCAGAGACAACAAAGTTGGTGAAAGGATAGTCAAAATTTGTCAAAGCACGATGGAAACTGTGGGAAGAACAAAACATTAGCTTCACTAATGCTTGGAAAAAATAACTGTAGAATTCTAACTAAGGACAAAATGAAACACTAGATGCATTCATAAGGCGAGATGTATTTGGATGACGCTTGATAGAAAAGCTTTTGTGAAAGGAATAGGAAAGGCCAACTGGAAGGAAGGCGGTCTAATGTTTCATCAGTCTCTCTCTGTTTTTAGAACCGTTGGAACAAACTCTATATAGGAAAAAAGAAACCTCCCATTCCAGGGCAATCATAACTCTCTGGGTAGAGCAGAATAAGGGTAAAAACTTTATCTCAGCAAAGACAAAAGTAAAGTTTCTAGCCAGTTTTATCAGGAAAAGGAGTTTACCCTGATTGCTTAATACTTGTATCCCATCGAATTAATGTTTTGAATCTGCTCTACTGCTGTCCAGTCCCTAGACAACGAATTCTTTGCATGACTTTGTTCTTGTTACTGTGTTCCTCAAAACATTTCACTCACCCAAATATTTCACTCACAAAAACGAAGGGAAAAGAAGAATGGCTTTATTGACCTGTGCTGGCTGTCCTCTGTGAAGCTGGGAGAGGAATCTAACCTGCTCTGCCACTTCCACCCATAACACAAGTCAATTAACTAACTTCAGGTTAGGGACCTCAAGGTTACAGGAAGTGTACACATGCCTCATGTGGCTTTAAACAAGGACTAAAATCAGTGCAGTATTCTGAGGCATTCTACATTCACAAAATTTGCCAGAAAAAAAAGGAAGGAGAAGTCTTAGATGGATTTTTTGTTGTTCCTATTTTTGGTCTTTGCTCTTTAGTGGTGTCGTAATGATTACTATACTTTTCCCAAAAAAGCAAACGTCTTGTAAATAATCCATAAAATCAGAGAATAATAAATCGCTTTTTACTGTCCAAAATACCTTAAGGTAGCTTCAGCAGTGCAGAAGTAACAGCAAATGGTTTTCAGAAATGATCCTCAGCCTCAGATCCCTCTGTAAAGATGGTATCTGACATTGTCTTACAGCTGTGTGAGCCAGGACACTTGTAAAAGATGCAAACTATGGACAAGAAATAAAACGCAATGGATACATGGATAGCTAAATGCAAATATTTGACTGCTTAGTCTATTTACCTGTACAAGTCTTTTATATTACCTATGTATCTGGGGAAGAAAAAAAAAAGTAATGTTTCATAGAAATTCTTCAAATATCTTCTCAATGAGCACGTAGATTTATCCATCTCCTTATCTTTTCCAGTAACAGATATCCCTCAAATCAAACAGTAAAGCCTATCATCTGATTTACTAAACAACCTGTTTTATAACCAGGAGTCATCTCCTTACTTCACTTACACTGTTGCAGATTAAGTTGGCTATAAATTTCAGGAAAAAAAAAAAAAAATTGCCTTGATTCAAGAGAAACCATTGAGCAACAACCAAATCTTCTATAAATAAGCTGGTTACTGAAATTGTATCCTGGGTAAATATCTAATATACTTCGAAACCCAAATAATTCAACATTTTCTCCATTCGATACTACGCATTTTTAAGTATACCTCATGTTTAACCTGAGTGCAAATAAGCCTTGTAAGTAGAATTGTAACTTGAACTCCAGACAAAAAGTACCCATTCACATAAAGCACTGATGAATACATGTCTCCTAAATACACACATTAAAGCTGTGGTGGGTGAGATAAAAATAGAACTGAGTTTTGAAAGGAGGATTTGATGACTTCTCTTATGTCTCCTGCAATTCCATTTCACTGTCTTTTTCTCTCCTTTGTATTTTGTCTTGGTTGTCCTTAACATATATTAAATGCTTACAGAAAGACAACAACAAATGCAAGTGCTTTGCACTAACCTTTGCATGTAGAAGCAACCTTCCTATCAGCTCTGCTTTCCTTGCTTTCAACAGATCAGAATCTTTGCACAAGCTGCATTACACAAAAAAAAGACCAAAAAAATAAGAAAAAGCATCTTAAAAACATTAATCACTAAAAATAATTTTCCACAAATTAAAGGTTCCTTTTTCTGTTATTAAAGCTTTTATCAACATTTTCCTCTTTAATAACAAAATTGCTTAAATTCCCATTCTGGAGGCCTGGATTCACTAAGGCTTCCGCCCCAGCCCATTCTGGATGCCATAGCTGGTATGATAGATCCTGCCAGCGACACTGCTGTAGACTCCAGACGCTGTTCAAGGTACAGTAACGTAAGGGCTGCAAAGCTGCTTGTGCTGGCAAATTATTCAGTCTTTACAGGCAAGTTTTGAGGTATGCTGGTCATTCACATGGCTCTGTGACAGTGCCTGCATACAGAAAGTTCATAACTCTTTGGACAAGGCACAGCTTAGTATGTGCTCAGAAATTACTATATACTGACCACAGAAGTGGTCACTGGGAGCAGTTCAAAATGTTTCACAGGAATGCTTTGATGCTGTCCAGAGCAGTACTACTGGCCAGTAGCAAAACTATAATTATGTTAGCTGGATTTGAAAGTCGACGCTGAATTGCAAGAATTCCCTTCTCAGCTTACCCGTTCCAGAGCTTTATCAAGGCCAATGTTCTTTTGGGAAAGTTCAGTCCCAGTGAAAATGCAAGCCTACAGCTGAAAACCTCTTGGGTGCAGATGATTTATTTTTTTTTTTTAAATCTAGGTCATTCTAACAGCACTGGCAGAATTTTCCGTGCAGGTATAAAAGACTTGGGGATTCCACACAGGTGAGAAGACACAAAACAAATAGACTATACATATTATCGTACCTTGAAAAACACATTAACAGCAATTCATTGCAAGCATTGCCTCCGACCTTGCCACCCAGGGATTTTGTGATCTACTCTAACAAAACACAGCTTTAAACAGTGCCCACAGCGCACTGTATTTATTCCTAGCAATGTATTTATATATTAGAAAACTGGGAAAAGACCACTTCAACTTTGTGGGATGCAGGAATTCGCTTAGTCACGACGTGTTCTCTCTGCTGCTATGACCAAGGCAGGCATTCAAAACCTAACTGCAAGCTTCACCTCTGTTGTAATCAGGTACGTGACCACCATAGGCTTGAGCAGATCCAAGAGCAGCCTCCAACCTCACGTGTCACGAAAGGCCGACTAGGAGCGCTCGGAAGGGGTCCCGCTGAGGCAGGGCTCAAAATAATTTTGTTATTATGTGGAGTTTTTTGTTTGTGTGTGTGTTTTTTTTTTTTCTCTCTCTCCAGTACCTGCTGTCTACATTTTTAACCCTCCACTTACCTTGAGTTAAGTTGCTTAACTTCCACCTCATTCAAACCTTACTGGTTTCAGAAATGGCTTCCTCTATTCTCCAGTCTTTAAACTTGCTCCAAAACAGAGACTAAACAATAATTATAGCCTGAAAAGTCTTTATTTGCTTTGTGCCTCATGACATTGGTTTATGGAAGGCAGTGCACAATGTGCTCCCACACAAACCCATGTAAGGTTCCTATTATCATATAAAAAACTGGCAAGGAACTACTGTTTTTCCCCCCTCCCTCCCAAACAAAGAATCTTTATGAAACAGAACTTCCTCTTCCTTTAAAGCCAGCCTCGTTTCAAGCCGCACTATTTAAACTAAACAAAACACAATACAATACACTCATGTCTTGCAGATTATTTCAGTTTGAATTCTTCTCACAATGAGCTGCCACAAACAGAGTTTCTGTCTGTTCTAGGGAGTCAGGATACCTTCTATCATTTCACTCTGCCATACACAACCCTAATTACTTTCAGTAGTGACAAAGTTGTAGAAATAATTTAGAATTACAATCACATAGAAGCATTCTACTTTCTTACAGTAAAATCAGTACTCAAGTTCTAACTCTCCTAACCTTTCATTTCCTGCACAGAAGCACACAAAGTAAAACCTATTTCTGAGTTTATGATCTTAACAATTCTCACAATTTCACTTTTGAACATCTTCCTTTGTGATTGATGAAAATATATACAGTGATCCACTCTAAGATGCAACAACACAAGGTAGCTACCAGTACTGCAGTAGTACTAAATGGGCAAATTAAAGGAAGAATTAGGCTAGACTACCAGGTTGTAAAATCAGAGAATGTCAGTCTAAATTTCTCCTTGTCATCCTCAGAAAATAAAAAGGGAGAAACTAAGAAATGTAAACTACAAACTTGAAAAATTTGACTCTTTGCTGGATAATTTTTCTTAAAAAATGTGTAGAAATACTGAGACAAGGATATGTAATTATTTTACAGAGCAATGAAGATTTCATTAGGAAATTACTTCACTGCACCAGGTAGCAAGTTTAGAATCGGAGATTCTTTGAAGTAGATTAACACCAGATTTATTTGTATCCCATCAAAAAAAATGTAGTAAGTTCTCTTAGCCTTCAGTCTTGAAAATCTTTGCTCCTTTTCTTCAAATGATTGTATCAAAATAATAGGTTACTATATCCCACAACAAAAGATGTTTATTTTGGAACTGTATTCTGTCCTCTGTCTCATCATTTTCTAAACTGTATTTGTGATTTTTTTTTTTTTTTAAGTGCTTTCTTTTTACTTTGGAAGTCTGATTTCAAGTGAAATCATTCAACATATCTATCCAGGAACAAAATCGCATAACCAGGCCAAAATACCCAGTAATTCCAACAGGTCATCATTTGCAACAGAAGATATTAAAGTGGGTAACAAAATAAACCTATTACGTGGAATAAAAATTTTACTTTAAAAACTGTAATGCTACAACAAGCACATTTATTCATATTAAACCTGTAGAGACTGTAGTTTCATGATCCAGTGGCTCCAGGGGGAATTTCCGAGTAAGGATTTCATGCCTTATTATAAAGGATATTTCCTACCCTTTTGTTACCTGAATCCAAGCGAGTTCAGAGACATTGCTCACAGCACACGAGCTTGGCTGGTGTACTTGCACGGAGCAAGCAGAGCAGGGGCAGTTGTGTAGCGGGCAGGGGCTCTCTGAGGCAGGGCCCCTTTTGCCTCTCCCAAAGTCAGTAACACAGGTCAAAGTACATTGAGGTGTTAAGGGGGCCTGGGCTTCACAGAACAGGATCCTAACGGGCGAAAGCAAAATCAAACAGTTTGAGAAAGGCACGAGAAACTCATCAATCAAGATGAGAGCATGAATACAAGGAGCAAGAACAAATAAGAAGCTCCCTCCTAGAAGGATCCATGGGAAGAGTAAGCAAAGAGGAGGAGGAAAGCCAGCTCTCTGTAAATAAAAGGACACAAAGTCAAGGCACTGGGAGAAAACAGCATGTAGGAAGCTTGAAGATGGTTATTTTCTAGAGTTCCTAGTTCTCACTCTTCTTGCAGTGTAACCACTGGGGCGGGGAAAGAAAAGGCAGACCTCAAAAGCAATCACATGTGTGTATAAATCCATTCTTAATTATTTTAAGGGCGTATTGGCTTTAAGCTTCTGTTTGTTGTTTACTGACTTCATTTAGCAAAGATTACTTTAACAGCTCTTTAAGTAGGCACTTTATTGGCCTTCCTGAACAGCAATGCTTTCCTGAGCTCGCTTCAATGGTGACTTGCATTTGTAGATTACAGAGGAGTTTCAGAGAAGAACTGCAGAACTGGTTTAAAATGATCACATTCTGGTGAGAACACCTTGCTTGGGCAGCAGTTAAAGAAACACAGCAGTTAAGGGGATTGCTGGACTGACTCAGGACAGAGGACGAAACCCTCAGGCAACCAAGTTTTCTGGCTAATCAAGATACTAAAAAGACCAGAGGAAGAACTGAAGTGACAGCTGAGCTCTGGAGAGGTATGAAGAGGTGGAACAGTATTACTGTTCTGTGCCGATTATGTTTGCACATTTTCTTTACAAGTTGTATTGCTCAACATTACAGGATTCAAGTACTTTGAGAGTTCTGTATCCTCGTAACAGCTCAATGAGAAAAACAAGTCATCTTCGTTTCAGACCAAGAAAACTAAAGCTGTGATATTAAGTGATTTATCCACATTTATACAAACCTTTGGAAGGTGAAGAACACTACTTAGCTCTCATGTCTCGCTGTTGGCCCTAATCTTAAAAGTAACAGAGAAATGACTTTATCCTTTGACACATGTTAACGTTCAAATCCTTATTCTCATTTGCCTCAAAAGACAATCTTCAGGCCACTTTGCATAGAGAAAATATAACAAAGAAGTCCAAGTAAGTCTCTCGTGTAAGAAATGAGTAGAATTTCAGCTTACCTTTCGCTCTGGGATCCTGCTTAGGTGGCTCTAATGCTTAGGATGCAAGAGGTGGACTGCATTCACGGACACACTGCAAAGAAGCTGACATGAATGCAAAACATTGCTACTGATAAAGGCAAACTGACAAAATGAGCTAGATCACTCTGTCACGTAGCTTAGGCAAGCCAGGTGATGTGGTAAAATGGCAGGCTGGGCCAGACACTAACAATTTCCTCACCTGAGGAGACAAAAAAGACATGCACAGGGTCCTGAGGCTGCTCTGGAGATAAACACATAGTAGTTACTGAAAACCCACGAGTATCTAAGGGTGCAGCAGGGTGTTAGAAGCTATCCTTTCTCTCTGGAGTTTTTTACTGCCAAGGAATCAGGAGTCTAACACCCGCATCAGGAAATAACAAATGTTTACTGTAACAGAGTAGAGAGAGAACACATTCAGCCCATGCTAAATACCCACATTCAAGACAGAGTCACAGCAGGCAGCCTGTGCTGACAAACAAGTCATGCAATGGCCCTTTTTGGTTCTATCTAACCTTCTTTCTCAATATTTACATTAAATTTGATAGCAGCTATGTAAGCTATATACTAACTTAAGATGTGCCATACACATTTAAAGAGGTTTGGTATTAAGAGTACAAATAACCTTGTCACTAGTTTGGCTCCATATGGGCTGTAATTGTTTTGCACTGGAACTGTTGGCAACCATGGGACTGGAACTGGAAACATACCTCATTTCTGTATTTTTTAAAACCAACCTTTTTTCTTTTCAAAAAACAAAAGTTAACATCTTGCTGCTGATTTCAGAAGACGCGGAAAGAGAATATCAGGATACATGAGAAGTGTTGTGAAAGTCGACTGCTTCATTTTGAACAGCAAACTAAAAACACTGAAAACTGTTCTGAGTTCCGAAGCTGAAAGTAAAACAGTAAATTGATTAATGAAATATTATCCTTCTTTCAGTTAACATCCACAATGTGGGATTGAGGAGGAAAACCATGATGTTTCAAATTTACTGTGTTTTGTTAAAATTAATAATTCAGAGAATAACTAATATTTTATTCAGGAGATAGGAGCTAACATTTCCTATTTAAACAGGATAGTCTCCAAGAAAGTTTTCCCACGCATCAGCCTCTGTATACCATAACCATGGAAAGTAGCTGTGCATAGATATCAAGAAGCTTCAAATCAGGTCATCAAATCCTGCAAGACAAATTTTAAAAGATATAAAAAGAAGGCTGTTTGTGACTCCTACGCATACTATGCTATATTGACTTAAGTTTTTGAATTGTCAAACAGGATTAAGAAGTGGAAAGAAGCACTTTTCAAAAATTATTGGCAAAGGCATCACCGAGCTTACCTATTTTTTTTTTATTTTTTTTTTAAGCAATTCTGTAGCATCGCTGGTGCTTTCATGTTGTTCCTGCGACACCACCCTCTCCAAACCTCCCAGGTTGATTTCTCCACTCAGGTCTGACTCCTGCAAGCATTCAATGTTACAATTTCTACAAGCAGAGTTTAAGAAAGCACTTGAAAAGGCGTAACAGTTTTCAAGGCATGACACTGAATAAGTCCATCTGTTGTTCTGATTTAGTATCTTTTATCTGCACAAAGGGGAAAAAAAAAGAAGAAAAAAGATTTCTCTAAGATATATTCCATCGGTTTAATCTACAAACGGCACATAGAGTATTTTTTCCTTTTCCCTTTTCCCCCCACCTCTCTTCTCAACTATCCGTGCCCAGCTGCAAGCGCCAAGGCTCCCAAGATAGCAAAACGACAGGTGTTGGACTGACGGCAGCCGGAGGGGCAGCCGCCACGCACAACCTTCCTGCAGCTCCTGCAGCTCGCCAGGAATTTCCCCGGCAGCCCCTTTCCCACGCAAAGCACCAACTCTCAGACCAGCTCTTGGTTCAAGGCAGGAGCGGAGCGCGGCACTGGAGCTCGTTCCGAGGGCAGTTCCTGCACCAGGCTCCCGAGGGGGCAGGATACAGGATCCTGTTGGATCTGCACGCTCCGGCCGGGCACACGGCTTTAGTCCCCTCCTTGAGCCGTGCACGGGTCTTTAACCACCTTCTGCCAAACCTGAGCCTGCCCTTAAATCACAGAAAGTTTTGGCATCAGCTGCCACAAGTGCAAAATTCAACCTGGTAAAAAGTACTTGAAGGTACCTAAAGCTTTTATTTAAAAAAAAAAAAAAAAAATACACAGATAATATGACCATAAACTGAGAACTCTGAGCTTTTGTCATTACTAATGTCACTGCACTCATCTCCTACCTCACAGATAGGAAAGAAAAAATAGCAGCAATTACACACAAATCAAAAGCAGGCCATTCTGAAGTCACAACTGATGCGAGTCCCAAACTGCTTTATCTGTTTAGCTCTGTACACAGAAATCACACATACAACTTCTTTAAACAAAAAAAAACCCAAAAGAAACAGAAAACAAACCACACATTAACCTCTGACCCACTCCGACTAATGTGTGTGACCACACATTAACCTCCCATTGCTACTAGACCAAAATTAGAGTACAGAACGTCTAACCTGAAGATATTTAAATACAAAAGTTAGAATAGCCTCTGCTTTTCAAGCAGTCATTAATCACCATTTTTTCTTACGTATAACGTTCTCCTAGAATTTACTTTTGGGAAGAAGTGAGTAGGTTCCTATCATGGTTCTTCTCATCTAAGCTAGATTTCTCATTTCATCTTTGAGAATAATATCACCTTTTAATATCACCTTAAAGGCTACTGCACTGCAGGATTACACAACTGAAATAGGGCACACACTAAGTGGACAGCACCTGTGCTACCCATTGCCCAGCTCTTAAGCACAACAGAAAGCTTGAGGAACAGTTTTGGTTACAAGTGAGCTTAGAACAAGATGGACACGAATGCTTAGTTCTTAAACACGCACAAAGTCAGGAAATGGCACTTAGAGTTGTCCGTAAATGTGGCCATACCTTCATTTTTTCTTTGTACTTTACAGGAGTGTAAGTGTAAGTGTTTAATAAAGACTACCGGAGATGTTTGACATGGCAATTAAAGAGGTTAATATCAGAGACTAGAAGGATGAGAATTTATCAAATTTCCACAGCCAGCCAAACACCAAACCGAGTTGGGATACAGCAATCCTTGCAAAAATACATGTAAAGGCAGCTAGTACCGCTGGAGACTGCAGGAGACCAACTCAAATCACTTTCAACAGCCAAACACACACAATCAGTACAGCTTTGCTGAAACCTGACACTGCGCTTATACTGAGAGCTAGAGAAAAACCCCAAAGAGCAGCAACTTCGACTTGAAAACAATTCAGAACAAAATAAACCTCTGCAAATGAGCTTTACTAATCAGTATAGGACTGATCCCATTTAGTCATTTTAAAACTTCAAGAAATGATCATTTGTTCTGAGGCATAAAAGCATAGCACCACATTTCTTGAGGACTTTATGCTTTGATTTAAAATGCTTTGCTCCATAATGGTCAATTCATTTAAGTTGGTAATTCCCAAATATAAAATAAAAATTTTTTTTAAAAGTGCAAAGAAATGTAGAGGTTCAGGCTTGGTTACGAATGCACATTCACCTCATTAATGAGCTGTTTGTGTGGCTATACGATACTTACCGCATGAATGGAGACCAGCCTGCCAGGCCAGTGCTCCTCCCTGCTGTTCCTTCCTAATCAGCATAATGACCAAGGCCAATTTCTACATTTTTTAATCCTTTATAAATGGAATTTACTCATAGATATATTAAGTGCAAAATATTTCTACCTACATTAGATGAATTCATTAATGCCTTTTCACATTTAATAATAGCTTCCAGTGCCTACAAACCCACCCTAGTAATTCCTAGAGGATGCAAATTACCTGAAAGAAACCCAAGTGCAACAGCCATGAAACACTGTGCTATCCAAGTTCAGTTAACTGCAGCACTGCCTAACATCCAACAGCCAAATCCAAATAGTGAACATCCACGTTGATTTGTTAAGCTAGAGAAAGCCATAGGCAAAGGTTTTAGGGATAACTTGAGTTTTTTTTGTTTGTTTTTTAAACCTCAGAACACACACAGATTTTCCCTGTTACTTTGACTCCCCTAAAACAAGATAAGGACCTTACTTACAGTACCTGAAATTCTGCTTCTTCTAGAGAGCAAGGCTCCTCTTGACCATGCACTAGCGCGTGCAATTGCTTTGCAGAACAGGGACCTGCAGTAGTTTCAAGCCAGACAACTTTTCACGTGGAAGTGCAGGATCTCAGTAATTCTCTAGCCCCCCAAAGCTGTCAGGCTCTGCGAGTGCTACGCACCACAGAATTCTACCTGCACAGAGCCAGCGTGGAGCACAGGACTGGGTCACACAAGAACTCCTCCTCATCCCACTGCGTGCACTGACTTCCAGGCGACTATCTTGGTCTGTTAAATCTTATGCTGAAGTCCTGCTACTGCTCCGCTCAATGTGGGTGATGACAACTCTTCCACAGACCTTAATGGCATGAGGACTGTGTCCTGAAGCTCTCCACAGAACTGAAACAAGAACTTTAGTAAAACAAGTCATGGAAACTTACTCGCTGCTACACCTAGTTATACTTAACTTAGCTTTTCTCTTATTCTTAAGCTATGAGAACCTACAGACATTCTTAAAGAGAAAACAAAGAAAACTTGAGGAATGATTTAAGACATTTAAGACAACAAGAAAAAAAAAGTGAAAGCAGATAAAACAGTATCTAGTTTATTACATATAGAAAGAAATTTCCAGAATTTACAAACACCCACATTGTCATTCCAAGGAGAGAGTCAATTTGAAAAGTTCACTCTTTTTTGTTTTCATTTTGCTTTGTGGTTTTCTGTTGGTTGTTTTATTTTTATTTTTTTTACAATATATACAATGGAAGACTTTGATTTGATTTTTTTTCTGATTTTTTGTCAGTTGCTGTGCAATTGATGAATTCAAGTTGACATTTGTAAATACCATGTACAGTAAAGTTTGTCTTCATTGTCGTTAATACAGACTATTATTTTACAAGGAGTACAAAATTATTTTTCTTTTGGAAAGAACTTAACATCAGGGTTATCTTACAACTGATAGCATCAGTAAATATGACTGTACAATCAAGGCCCAGGGACCAATGACTCATATTATATTATTTTCTGAATTACAATCTTAAAACAAGAATAGTACCCTACTCTATTCTTAGAAGCCTTGTTTTAAGCAGTTTCCCACTCTGTTTACAACAGAATATAGTATACCTCAGTTCCACATCAAAAAAAGATGTGCTGTAGGAAAAGTTACATTTTAATTAAAAAAGTACATGTATAAATCAAAACCTATGTTAAATATTTAATACTCTTCAACCAACATTACGTTTTGTATGCAATAATTTACAATGATGATTTGTCATACAGGTTTTCAGCAGCAAATGAAGTTGTGTAAATGTGCTAGTAAAATACCCATTCTCACCATGACACAGTGGTGGGCACATCAGTTCTTTGTGGCCAGCTAAGTCCTTTATGGTAGAGGATGAAGTAAGAGAGACTCAGAGTCCAGGTGTCACAGTGCTTCTGCTTGGCACAACACGGGGTGTGCAGCTCAGTCAACTAACTCCTGAGGTTTGTGTAAAGTAAACAAACTGAACTGGATGCATCGTACCCATTTACAGAGGAAGAGGAGGAGGAGGAGGTGAGGTCCTAGTTGTGATAACATGAAACATTTAGAGTCTTGATACCCATGAGTTAAAAGAAGGATTTGCTGAGGTTGTATAGGTCATCGTTCTGAAATTAAAAGAGAAAGAAGATTAGCATCACAGGCACTTCAAGCACTTCAAAAGCCACTTGGTAATTAATACATTCATTCATTTTGTTATCAAAACTGAAAATGCTAGCACCTTGAAAAACTGCAGCGGGCACACTTGAACTTACTCAAGCATCTGAATCCCCAAAGCATTTGAAAACAGATGTTAGCAATAAAATTTGAAGCAGTCAGAAACACTTTTTTAAACTGCAAGCGATTCATCTAAGCAGAAACAATTTAAGTGACGATACTGATTAACTCTGACAAGTTCCTGCGACAAAAAAAAAAAAAAAAAAGAAAGAAAGAAAAAAGGATTCCTAACAGGAGCCTCCTGTTGGCATTTTTACCCGCTACAAGAAAGAGCCATCAGACCCCAGGCGTCCCTGCAGAGCCGCGGTGAGGCGGTGTCGTTGAAGAGGATGAGTGTGGAACGGAGCATTAGGGGCGCAGCCTCCCCTTGCACCACGGCTACCGGGGCGCAGAGAGCCCCAGGCCCGGCTCCCTGCCCAGGGCACCCATGGGTGCACGCGGCCCAGCGCTGCCCCGCTCCCATCGCGCTGCCGCCCGGCCCCGGTGTCGCAGACACCCCTGCGAGCCAGAGCCCCCACGGGAAGGAACCCGGCTCCGCTCGAGCTGCATTAGAGCGCTGCCAGCCTCTCCCGTTCGGGACCTTCACATAAAAACTCATGGAGTTAGACTTAGATTTTACATAAATGAGAGTCTATTTCTATATTAGATATTAGCTATGCTCCTAAAAAGATAGGTAAATAGCATATTTTCCTCAGTACAAATAAAGGCTTCCCATAGAGGCACCGGAGGAAAAAAGCCTGAAAAGACCTCCTGTCCGATATCCTTTAATTGCCCAAGCAACAGAATTTACTTTGTGTGGTCCTTCAAGTGAAAGGCCAGCCTATCCTTGCAGACCATGTGCGGTATGCTGGGAAAGCTCCCCGGAGAATTCTCTCACACATCTCTCATTTACCTCCAACCTTCTTCCGAACTCCTATGGCAATCGGCTGGAATGTCCCCACCAGGGTATCCGTGCACAGCTTTGCAGCTCGCAGCTATGTGGCACCTCAAATTAGCCCACGAGGCCACACTTTGGGAAAGTATGTGGCCTGCACAGCTTGAACGGAGGAGCCGAGTGCACCCATGGGTGCTGAAGGGGGGTTGTGGGTCTGGCGGGTGAGGAGCTGCGCGCAGGACCTGCCTGCCCCACCGGCGCCCACGGCCTGGCCCCCTGCACGCTCTTCCACGGGCCACCCCTCGCTGTGCTGCAAGTGCTTGGGCAATTAAATAGTAATTTGCAATATCAAGAGCAAATACATCACCTCCTTGCTGCTGCTTAGGGAATCTACATGCAAATAGAGTATTTTAAGCAAAGGGGTTTGTTCCATGCGGGTCCTGCCCAGTCCAGTGCTGTCATGAACTCATTGCAAATGTTCCTAGTGCCCAATAGATATTCCTGGATTCAGAAGTCAGTAAGAATAAGGAAGAAAGAGCAACAAGACTACTTGAACAAGAAACCGCTTTCTACAAGAATTCACTAGGCAAACAGCCCCAAGGAAAGTCATGATTACTGAAAGCCCAGCGCTCAGCTAGTCAGACCCTGAGCACGTGTAAAACGAGTGAAAACACTGCAGGATCCAAGAGTTTGAGACTTGGAAGACCCACCTGAATTGCGAAGGGCACAAACTGAAACAGGCTCTATTATGAACAATTTTTGTCTTTTTATATTACATATAAGTATTTCATGAGCTATTTTCAATCTTGTTATACACCTCCAGCATCTTCAGCATTACAAGATGACATGTCCGGAGAGAAAATCTATTTATCACCCATCTACAAAAACATATTGGCACCTTTGTCAGTGAAATATCAGGTAGAAAAAGGAAATATCACAAGTTAAATTGGAAAATATCACCAGACCAGAACTCAACCTCATATCTGTTGTTTTAAAGACGGTAGCAAAGTTTCAATGCACAAGTCTTACAGATACATCCTTAAGAGTACTCTTAAAAGAGCACAAAACAAAACTCTAAAATTGTATTGGTAGAGTTTTGTTTTGTTTTAAATTCTTTAAAATTGTATTGGTAAAAGAATTTGTATTATTCAACTGGATGTAAAAAGTTGTGCACGAAAACCAAGAGCTTAGCCCCTGTTGAGTGAAGCACAGTACAGCATCCTTCAGAGGGGAAGTACCTTATATGGGATTTTAAAGTCATCATCTGGATACTCCATTGTTTCTTATCAACAAGCATCAGCATTTCCTTAACAACATATAAAAACAGTGCAGCAGACAAGGGCTTTCATAGAGAGTGCGAGGGCTGCAGTGAGCTGAGGTAAGGATCATTAAAACGACTGACATCACTGTTGGCAAGCCAGGACATGGGAAAACCTGTGTTTAATCTATTTCCTATTCACCACAAGCTTCAGTTGGAGTCCCCAATAATACAGTCTGTGGTTGACTTTATGGAAAAAATTTGGTGATGCAAGAAAAATGTACTGAATCAAACAAGCAGCTTCAAAAGTTACTACAATGCACCTTTGACAAGGAGTCCCTGCTCAACATCTGCTACAAAATACAGGCAGATAACACTAGCACACGCTCCAGCTGGCAATACTTTCTTCTCAAGAATATTAGCTCAGGCTGGATACAACACAACTAACTGAGGTTCCTATTACAGCTGAAGTCCCGTTTTTAAATCCAGTAACTAAAAATAATTTGATACTTCATTTTATTTCCATTATTGGGGAGCTGGAAGAGGAGATAAGTGCTTAAAACTTGAGTTTTCCAACATTAAAGGGTCTAGCTACTTGAAGATATTTTTCCTCAAGATAGCTAAGCTTTCATATGGAAAAATACGTCTTCTTAAGATACACAGAGTGTAAACCTTACTCATTCGTTTCAAAGCAATCTTTTTAAAAGCAGAAGTCATAAGAAAAAATATGTCAAAGAAATGAAAACTCAGGTGGCCTAGAAACAAAAGACTTTGCAGTGTCTTACAGCTGAAATACCAATAGAAAAGTCCCTGTAAATTGCCTTTAAAACCAAATCAGACATTGCATGGTTGCTGTCAAACTCTGTGATTAATGAGGCAAATAAATACAGATACTTCATCATCACTTAAATACACTAGGGCAAAACAGCTCAAAAAGGCCAGATTGGCCTGGTGCATCGTCACACATCTTTCCAGCATTTGCTACACGTACGCAGAACCCACCAAACCAGCAGGTATCTATGGTGGAAATTACTCTTTCCCACTGTGATCATGGTAGAAACAACAGACAAAGAGCAGGGACAGTAGAGGAAACACAAAATCTGGAAATAATTCTTCAAGTCCAATTTGCTGTGCTTGCATAAACATGGCCACAGGGGCAGGTGACCAAAAAGACCCGTCCTGTCTTTTTGACAAAAAAGCAGAGTAGACTTCTCTAGATGAGCAGAAAGAGAACCACTTCCCACCTCTGCCCTCAGCCTTGCTAAACCAAACAGCTCCACAAAGCCTTGTTGCCTCGCCAGCGTGCCCCGTGAAGCAGAGAGCAAAAGGAGCAGTTGAAGATGCTCTGACAAAGTTCCTGATTAAAAATAAGAGGCTTTAAAATTAAATGTACGTTTGTTACTTTAGGACAGTATCATGTATCTTGCTCTGTGCAGATCATACGGTGATTTATTGCATGATGAATGCATCTACCCAGGCGAAAATGCAAGAGGTCAGGAACAAAAGGCCAAAATAAAAGCCCCTACCAAAACATGCCAGAAGATTCATAGAGAACTTGCCCAATCTCAGGTAACATGATCTAGGCACCATTTGTCTATTTGGGTAACCAAGTATCTTTTGAAAACTAACACAAAGTAAACACGTTTGGTGGTACTGAAAAGCTCATTTATGGCTCTCATCCCCCTGATATTTGCATGAATCATTTTCTAACTGTAACAAAACTGTGCACACCTTCCGAAAAGCTGAATTTACCCATGGCTTTCGTGCTTGCTGTCCTCAAGATCCTAAGTATCCTCCCTGTTTACACTTTCCTGGGCATTGCCAGCTTGCCCACAGATGGGATGCACAAATATCCCATTCAGACAGATTGAAAATTAGCAACTAAACACTACCCAAAAGTTAAACTAGCTCAAATATCCTATTTTCCAGGAGATGCAAATGTAAGGTAAACGTGCATTAAAGAGTGGAGGAATACAAGAAGAAACAAGAGTTGCTCTAGTGCATTAATTGTAGTCTGAGTCCTAACAAAAGGAATTCAAAATAGAACTAAACAAGGTAATTACAACATTGCTATTGAACCTGACAGGCTATAATTTCCATTTAATAAGCCCAGGGGATGAGCCTTGCTTCCCTGCACCCCCAAACGTCGATTTCCTCTTTCTTGCCAATGTCAAAGCCAAGGAATTACTGATCAGCTGCTTTCAGCACGGACTCTGCTGCCAGGCCAAGCAAACAGACTTGGTGTTTGCAGCTTCTCTCTGCTCTCCATATAAAGCTGTCATTCATTGCTGGAGGATCCGAATGCCCCATAGGGGATGGCACAATGTTTTGCGATTAGTTTAGACAAAATTAACTCCCTTTGGGTACTGCACAGATAAAACATCATCTTCCTCACAATCCTCTGCCAGAAAGAAAAGTGAGGGATCAAAAGGGGGACTTTCTGAGTATGAAGATGAACAATAAAAGACTCTCACATTTAAGAAGCCCCTCCTCTCATTTCCTATATTTTAATCATAGTCAGAAGACACAAACTAACCATGCACTTACTTGGGATTAATTGGAAAAAAAAAAAAAAAAAGTCTGTTTTTAAAAGGAATTCTGCAAAGTCTCTTGCAATGATAGAGCTAAGCATTAATGAAAAACAAGAGCTCACTAGTTACTTGAGTTACAGAAAAGCAAGTGACAGCTTGCAGATTCTGGGTTTCTGAGGGAAATGGAAAACACTGAAGAGTTTCTCTGGCGAAAATTGTTACATTTTAAGCAGGATTGTTTTGTTTCTTTCTTCCAATTTCACATCCTTTCCTTGGGAAAGGATGATCCTTGGATTGATCCTTGGGATCTTTCCCCCTCCTTTGCTAATAATCCAGGCTGAGTGAGCATCTGGAGGTGGAGTCCTGCTTGCATCAAGAGAATTGCTTTTTGTATCAAGATTGAAAATAAAAACACTGGCTATGAAGTCAGGGAATAGAGGATTTCACTGGATTCTGCACTGCATGTTCACAGCAAATCCTCCCGTCATGCTTCTGTGATCCTCTTGGCAGCACGGCCTGAGCTTGGCGACCCTCAGATAAACCTGCTGCAAGCCCAGGCTCTTCTCCCTCTCCCACAACGCAGGAAAGCCTATGGATAACAAAGCTAAGTGTGTACCTAGTGAGCAGCTCCAGCATTCACAGGACAAAGTTGTTTCTGTTCCAAAGACTCCAAAAAAAGCAGCAAAGTCAGAAAATGTGGCCATTTACCCTTCTGGAATTCAATTCACAGAGCTTAAGACGCAAACCCTGAAAGCTTTGGGGTGTTCACAGCTCCGCCTGAAGACCAAAAAGCTCCCAAGTCAAGAAAAAACAAAGCTGGGGTGTCCTTTCCATAGCTGTATCCTTCAAAGGGGAAAAGGCTGCTCAGCATTTGCTTTTATCAACACAGGCAGTCATTTGCTCCACTCCTTACATTTTGGTGGAAAACACCTCCACAACAACCCTCCGCATTTGCTGCTATAAAGTGTCCATCTCCTAGCTCTCTAAAGCCGTGCTTTCATACTTTTCTACAGTCTGAAGACTAAAATCGCTAATCTTTAGTGATCTGTCAAAATAAGCAACACTCATGTCCAAGTGCCTGGGATTACTAGCACAAGTAGCAGCCAGAAACACATCTTCATTACACAATGTGTTTCTCAGAGGAGTTTTTTACCGGAATTTTTTTATTACTTGCCCATCAGTCTGGAATTTCCCGAGGCTCCCCAGCAGCCGGAGCGGCCACCATGGCTCTCGGTGGGAAGCCGCTGATCTCCAGCCTGTGAGGGCCCTCACTCCTCCTCAACTCCATAGCGCAGAGCCCAGTCCGACCCAGCCCGAGGTGCGGGCCCCGGAGCCCAGTCAGACCTGGCCGGAAGTGCGGGCCCCGGAGCCCAGTC
>JAVCKT010003209.1:0-30985 GCA_032273925.1 Rhynchotus rufescens | reverse complement strand
ATTTAACAGGCAAAGTTTGAAGGTAAAAATCATTTTCTAAGTGAGCCAGAACCACAACTCTTTGGAGAGCATCAGTGGAGATCAAAGTCAGTAGCAAATGTCCAGAGCCAAACGAAAAAATGTCAGTGTTGTTTCCTTAGCTCCTAGAATCTTCTGAGTTTCCTCTGGTCTCCTTGCTAATTAAAATACACCACACCAGTTAGCTGTGATCTTTGGTGTTGTGTGCACCCAAAGAATATTTTCTGACATTTATGTCAAGCTAAATCCATGTGTCCTAGTGACCGTAATGAACTGCATGCTCAGAACTATATTAAAATAAAGTTTCCTAAGTCAGGTTTCAAAACTTTCTTTGCTAATATGGAGTTAGCAGCAGATCTGGTTCCTTTTAACATAATCTCATGTCTAGTCACAATGCTTCAAAATAAAGCTACAAAGTGAATGCACTAAGCTAAATAAAAAATGTAAAAACATGTAAAAATCCTTATTTCTTATGTTGTCTATCTTGTAAAATTCTTATTTCACAATGTAGTATTTCTGTAAGCAATATATCCATTAAAGATTAATACTGTTAATTGCTCATTGACGTTCGTGTCTGTTCCTCATTGACAACTCAGGTCAAAACATTTTACAGCTCCCCCACTAACAGGAACTACAGACGATAAAGCTCCTCAAGGAGCCCATATAACTAACTTGGCAAGTAGACCTGAAATAATAATTTCGATGTTATTTTTCTCAACTTAATTTAAATGATATAATAACTTACTTCTAATAAAATACCCTCCGGCCTAGCTAAAACTAAACAAGGAATCAGGAGATTCTTCTCGTTACGTTTTTAAGAGTTCCACCAATCTAGTAGACTTTGGATTGGGTCTGTTGTAAATATTTGTGTTTGATAAGAAAACCGATGTGCTCCAGTTCCCGCGCGCATAAATACACATAGTGTCTGAGCAGTAGATAAAACAGATTAGGCAAAGAGGGCAAGACATCGTCTTGAAGTCCTAGGGGGAAAAAATATCTATTTTCTGCCTAATAACAGAAAGATTCAAGGGGAACAAAACACTTTGTTTCTTCCCATACATTTGGCTGCACCCGGCTAATTGCATAGTGCATATATAATAACATTATTTAAAAAAAGAAAGAAAAATAGGAAAGAGAAAGTTTTCACTCTATGTATCTTAGAGCAGAGTGCTATTTCAAATACAAAGATTGGGCCAACTATTCACCTATGCTTAAAGTTTCAGAAGCTTTTGTCAAGAACTTCTGCTCACAGCAATTTCCCTGCTAAGCCCCCTTCACGGCACTA
Organism: Rhynchotus rufescens; assembly: GCA_032273925.1. NCBI lineage: Eukaryota > Metazoa > Chordata > Aves > Tinamiformes > Tinamidae > Rhynchotus > Rhynchotus rufescens. Next base: position 29,682 of record JAVCKT010003209.1, on the reverse strand, counting down.
GAGGATGACCGTTCGTAACAAAATCAACCTCCTCTGAATGAAGAACAAAACGCAAATAAAAGCACCAAGGGCAGCCCGCACTCGCAGGCGGCGGCCGCCTCAGCGCGGCGCTGCGCAACTTGCGTAGCCCTACGCAAGGGAGCGCAGGCTACGGGAGCGCAGCGCGGCCCAGCCGCCCGCCGCTACGCAAAGTGCGCAGCGGAAAGGGCGGGAAGGCGGAAGAGGCGGGAAGGCGCCTGAGGAGGCAGCGCGACGGCAGCGGCGGCGGCTGCTCCTAAAGGCTGGGCCGGGAGCAGGTCGGGTTGCGCCCGGGCTGGGGCGCTCGCGGGGGGCGGCTGGGGCCGGGCGGGACCGAGGAGCGGGGCGGGACCGGGCTGGGGCAGCTCGGTGTCCATCGGGCCCGCCCGCGGAGCGGCGACCTGCGGCGGGGCTGTTAATAAAAATAAAGAGAAAATTGAGGTGTTGGAGGGAAAGGCTGGCAGGGAAGAGGCAGAGAGAGCCGAGGCTCGAGCATAGGAGTGTTGACACCTCTTAAATTACATTTTTTCCACAGGCAAGAGTGCCTCAAACATTTCTCCTTCCGACATCTTGCCTTGTGTGTAAAATACATATGTATTTATGTCTATCCCTATATAACGTATAGAGATATAATTTAAGTATACGTAGTAGGTTTGCAGGGACCATGAGATGAAATATGTCGCCTTTTACAAAAATGCAGGGGATTGCATGCAGAATAACTGCCACAAGTGACAAATTTCTCTTTCAAGTGACAGATTTTAGAAACCCCCTAGGTTGTAGAATGACCTTGTTTGAGAGGGACACAAAACTGCTGGATAGGGGTCCAACTGTGGTCTCAATTCCCTCCCTTTGGATTTAGTAACAAAACCTCTTTCTGACTGCAGCACCAGCATGATTTTACCCCATGTTTCCCAGTTCCGAGTTATGATGGTTCTTGTTGACATCATTAAAGCACATGTTGCAGTTTTTTACATTTAATTTCTGAAAATCCAGGCCCATTTTTTTATCCCCCAAATACTCACTGGGAAATACTGAAGTTGTGAGCTGCACGCGCTGATCAGAATATCTCCAGAGCACTGATTTATGTAAAAAAAAATGCTAAGAAATGCCTCAGAACTTGTGGAAAAATTCAGCATTGTGAATTTTTTGTTGTGCGAGGGCAATAAAGTTGTGTGCAAGAAGCCACTCTGGTGTCACTTCATAAGTGGTCTCATCTTTCCCTATGTTATCAATGAATAAATCCAGCTGTGCAATTGTGCTGTCTCTGGACCCCTTTTTTAGCTGCTTTTTAGCTGGCTTTCCAGATGAGGCTGTGGTTATTGCATTGTGATCGAGCTGGGGCAGCAAGGCAGCAGCCCAGCCAGACGCCCAGGTACTTTTTTACAGCAGAGCTACATGTTTGTGGTCCAAGATGTAATTCAAGCCTGTGCATTTTAAAACCAAAGCAAAGATCAGGAAGAGAAGAGGATCATTTATTTCTCTTTCTTGCCTTGGAGCCGTCTGGATGCTGTTAACTCTTTTCTTAGATCTGTTGTTCTTATTTTTTTTCCTTAAGGCTGTTATCATGGGATCTAAAAACAACTCAGGAACTTGAGAGCTGGATAAAGTTTCTGAAGAAAATAGTCAGTAAATCAGTACGTTTTAGGCAAAAGAAGAGGTTTGAAAGATGTTGATGCCTAAGCAGCACGTGGCCTGCCTGTAGGAGACAAGCAAAAGCAGTGGGTTAAAAGCAAGAGCTGAGCTGTTCTCTCTTGAAGTTTAGCCTCACTTTGAGGGGGGCGTTTTGTTGGAGGGACTCCAACACAATTCAGATTTCTCGGAAAACTCATGGAAAGGGCAGAAAAGTGTCTGGCTCTGTCTGCAGCTCAGCAAATGCTGTCGATGTCCTGCACTAGATGCAAGACGAGGCTGATCTGACTGAGTGCTCTGCCTGCAGAAGCTTCATCTGGTCCTTCCTTTCCTCCGTTGGTACAGAAAATGTCGAATTATTTATCTCTGTAGACTTTGTGCCCCTGTGTTGCCAGAATGTGATGTTTCCATGGAAATGCACTGAGATGCCTTAGACCTGTGAACTGAAGTTGTGGTTCCAGCAGACACACGTCCAGGGAACGTGTCTCTCTCTCGCATAGAGGCCTGAGTTACAGTAATCAGGCCTGAGTTGAAGGGGGTGACAAATTTGCACTGCATTTATACATTGGCCAGTCAACAGTGAGAAATATCAATGGCCTTGAAGGGATTTCTTTTCTTTTCTGCAATTCAGAGCAGTTAAATGGGAAGTGCTCAATGAAAAGGTGCATCTGCCTCTGCACTCTGTGGAGCAGCATGAAGTCCCAGCTCATCCCACATCACGTGTGGTGCTTTTATTCCACATGCTAATTCTGTGGTTAACATGTGAGTGATGTGCCTAACGGGAGCCCAAGCTCTCTATGTCTTGAAGGAGATGTCTGATTTTGCTGTGTAAAGCATTACCTGCTTGTTTGAGTCACAAATTTGAGAATCAGTGCAGGTGGCCAAAGCCTCCTGAAGTATGTTCTGATCACAGCATCACGTTACTGGAGGAGCCTGAGCCTCGACAGACCTCACCTAATGCAGAGGCAGCAGCTGAAAAAGCGAAGGCATTTTGTCCCCTTACTTCCTTGTTTCCATCTATTTTCTTTTTCCTCTTTGAATTTGCAGGTTAAAATGGCTGCAGAAGAGAAGTGGAAAAGTTGGGCTTGGAAAGAGCACAGCATGGCAGAGCAGGCGGGTGACAAGGGCTCGTGTGAGCTCCTGGGCCAGCAGCTGGAGGAGCCAGGGAGATTCGCTTACGCAGCGCTCTGCGGCATATCCCTAGCGGGGCTGTTTCCTGAAAAAGAGCAAAGGTACCAAATATTACATTTAATAGCAAGGCAGTGAGCAAAGTAGGCGTTTTTTTGGTAGCAGCTCAGACTGACCTGGTGTCACAGTCTGTGTTGTCAGTGTGATAAGTTGGGTTAAAAAAGAAGAGTGTTAATCCCATGTTGCTCCAGCCCAAAGCATCTGCTCCAAGCATTGTGATGGAAGTTTCTACATTATTATATGGCAACACGCAGCTTTGCTCATTGGTACTTGATCCTGGGCCAGCTGCTTGAGGGCCTTCCAAAGTTACAAGGGCTGAAGATCTTTCTGGTGTTGAGCCCTTTCATGAAAATCAATTAGCAAGTTTAGGAAGGTGACATAAAACAGAAAGTCTAAAAGGCCCTGACACTCTGCAGATTAATTGCTGGTGTTGATGTTTTCCCACTGGCTCACTGTCAGTGTTGTATTTAAAAGATTTCCTGAAATGCAAAGGACACCCTGACATTAGCTGTTTTCTCAGCTGTTTTCTTAATTGTACTGACTGTTTCTTGAACCTCTGGAACTTTTATACTTCAGCACAAATTGCATCCCACAATCCTGCAGACTTAGAAGCATGTATTGAAGAAATGTCTGACACCATTCACATTGCTTGCCTGTAAGCCTGGTAGCAAACTCACCTGCTGCTGACTTGCACTGCTTTGATTTTGTGTGCAAAGTGATAGATCAATAGAGAAAAACAGGGACCATTTGAGTTGCAAAAATATCCAGTTATGGGACCAAAAGCTGTGTGTCTGTATTAACCCAACGCAATTCCCATTTAACAGACTCAAGCACTATAGTACACCAGAGTACTGCCAGGGAAACTGGGGCACAGGAGAAATATCCTTCTTTGATGTCATCATTTTTTTTTTCCTAAATGTAAATCAGGGAAGACCAAGGTTAAAGACACAACCTGAGTAATTTTGAATCAGGGTTTTAATCTCGAGACTCTTAAATGAATATGACTAAAGAAGATGAGGCTTTTTTGTCCTCATAGCTTGTCTTACCTTACAGCTCCTTCAGGATGGAGTTCATTGAGGGCTTGGTGAAGTGGCTGGACCTGCCTGATGCTGTTCTGCCTGCCATGACAGCATTTGCCACTGGCTTAGGAGGAGAGGGCACAGAGACTTTCGTCCAGATTTTGCTTAAGGACCCTGTACTGAAAGATGGTCCCTTTGTCATTACCCAAGTAAGTTCTTGTGTTCCCCTCGGGCTACTTGCTTTAACAAAAAGGAGTTGTCATGTTTGTCTGTTTGCAAGTAATGTTGTGTGTGTAGAGTCAGGGAAATGAAATCCAGGTTTCTGACAATATACCTTTGTGTAGCTATATGAGTGACTAGCTGTCTCTGTAAGTTAACAGCTCATGGGAGTGATGAACACAAGACAGTTCAAGTCACCTGAATTAACATTTACTGTCTTTGATGCCTTCTGCTCTGCAGAACAGAGAATTATCAGTCTTTTTCCTTGACCATGTGACTGCACTGTTGTCTCATGTGTGTTCTACAGATTTGGGTGAAACACTGAACATGAGAGGCCTGACTGTCATTTGTTTCCTTACCCCCCACTCTGAATTAGAGGTGTTATGTAGGAGCATTTACCTTGGGAGGACTGGATTAAGTTGCTAGATCTTCTAGCTTTTACACAGCTACAGCATGTTAAGAAAGTTTTCAGACTGAGCGTGACGTCCTAAGCGTCATTCCCCAATGATATAAAGCACTTTATATACTTGAGAACAAGGCAGAAAGATTATTAGTAAAGAAAAATGAACTGGTCTACTGGAACATACAGGGTAATCCAAATAGCACATTTCCCAGAGTCAGCTTTGGCCAGAAGGAAATACAAGTTATTGGAACGTTATTTTCATTCATGGAGAAAACTATTATAGAAACATTAGTGATACTGGGACTACTATAAAATATTCTAATGTAAAAAATGATGTCCAGACAAGTAAAGGAAAGCGTTCTGAAGGCACTCACCTTTGCTGCAGTCTCAGCGTGGAAAATAATCTCCTCGTGTTTTCTCTTGTCATGCCACGCAGGGCAAAGAGCAGAGCACAGAGCCACTGGTGTCAGGTGAAACGTGACCAGTGTCACCAAGTCACTTCCACTGTACACTGCACACACGAGGAAATAGCCAGGCATCCTACGTGCTGTCAGTGTTCCAGTATTGAGTAATAGTTATGAGAGTCAGCTTTAATAATGACCCGACAGAACAACAAATGCTAGTGTAAGGCTATCTAAGTAAAGATAGGGTGAGAGTGAACCTTCTGGGTCACCATAACCAACTCCCATAATCTAAACGGTCTTGCCTTTCTTCTAGCCAGGTCATAAAAGACCTCAGAAGATCTGTCCCAAATGTCTGTAAGTCACGGTGCTCAAAATCCTTAACAGGATACAGACAGTAATGGAGAACCCTGGACTTTATCAGCTAGTTAGGATGAACTTTTTAGAATAAGAGTAGCTGTTTAGGTGGTGATTGTCCAATAGAATGAATTCCCTCCTAGCTCCTTCCACGTGTGGATGGTGGCTACCTGCTATTTCCTTAGTTCTCTCTGCTTCAGGATGGTGTCTCTAGAGTAAGAGGAGTCTCCCTGCATCACCGCTGAGTTCATCAAGGACAAAGTTTTGGTGAAATTTCACTTTGATTGCTCTGGGCTTATACTGCATAAGGGCTCTATATGCTGTTACAGTTGGGTCTCTGGATCAGCAGGATCTGTTTGAATCAGAGGACGGAGGCATTCATCTCCCTGAAGCAAGTAGGATGCAGAAGCCTTAGATAAAACTTTTGTCATTACTTGAAATCAAAGGTCAGGACTGATTATCAGGCTAATGTCTCAACATCTGGGCCCCAGTCAGGGATCTTTATAGACAAGTCAATTGATTTTGTCAAAGGAGAAAAATATCGTTAAGAGAGATTATAAAGTGATGCATGAGAAGCTTGCAAGACTTTACTGGGAAAACATACTGATGGGTGGGAAACCTCAGTGTATCAAGCCAAGATAAGCTCTTTCCTTGTTACCTGAAAATAAACAAGCCAAGGGCTGCCGCTTTGTTGACTCGTCGTATGCTGCTTTATGGTACTCTTGCTCCTTTGCCTTCAGCTGCTTCTGCCTCCCAGGCTCTGTTTGTTTAACAGGGCATTGCAAGCACACACATGGATTGCTCTGCATTCAGGGGCAGGGTCCTGTGGGCGCTGGGAGCTGCATTTTTGACTGCTCTGTCTCTGAAAGGTGCTGAAGGGATGAGGCTTGAGGTCAGGAGTGTTGGGCTCAATCTTGATTGCATGAACATGGCAGGCTTGTGGATTTTTATCTTTATTTGCATTCATTTTGGATGACTAATGAAGACAAATGCCAGTTAGGTGCATCCCTTAAGGACAGTAGTCATAGCAAATAGGCTGCAGGTGCCATAGGAGACAGCACTGCTTGGCATATATGTAGGAAGGCAATTTCTGTTTGCGTTTGGTGACAACACAAAGAGGGGAAGAAGTTGACTTTGCCCACTGCTGTTTCTTGGTGAAAAAATGTTTAAGGTTCTCAGTATGCATCAGAGTCCTTGCTCTGAACATACTTAGGATGATCATTTACCTTTTTTTTCTTTTTTCCCAGACAGCAGCCCTGCAAAGTGAATTAAAGTGGATTAAACCTCTCTATTATTGAGGAAGTGGGTTTTGAACTCGTAGCAATTCATCAGAAAATGCAGAGAGTCTGAATAGCTTCCCTTTCTTGTTCAGGCCCGATTGTGTGTGTGTGTGATGGCACAGCTAGAGGATGGTAGTCTTGTTCACAGAACTTACAGGGAAATTGGAATCACCAGTCTTCAAAATAAGATTGAAAAATAAATGCTGCAGAGAGACAGAGAGACAGGTGAATGGATCTAATCAATATGGGTTATATTCCAGGTGACTGTGCAGTAAAGTGCAAAGCCTAAACCAATTAGAAGCAATTGAATACGTTCATTGGCACAGATGCAATCAAATAGTAGTGCTGATTTATCACCCGATTTGCTCTATCTGTCCCTCCGCTTGAGAAATATGGTCATGTCAATGTTTAGCCAGATTGTTAAAAGTGTTTGACATTGTGTGCCATGGAGCACACCAAGCACGTGAGCACAGGATGCGAGTCGAGACACGCGGCTCCCGCTGCGACACACGGCGAGAACTCGATGCCCCTGGGAGGCCTGTGCACAAACCAGCAGCCCTGCACAGGGGGCCCATGGCGGGAATGACTGTCACAGGCTCACAAACGGCACCGTATTCTGCACCTTAGGGTCTTTGGTTGAGCTCCACGCCAGCCTCTCTGCCACCACGCTGCAGCCAGGCCAGGCAGGAGCAGATACCCAGCTATGGAACAGTGAGGCCTCAGGTATGTCTGCAGTTCTCATGCAAGAAGAAAAAGATTAATGACATTTCTCTGATACAAATTTTGCTTATGAGCTACGGGACTAATAGTCATAAGCTCTTTGTCAGAATCCTAACTCTTTAGCTGAATTTCTTTTTGTGTGTTCCCAAAAGGCTGAAGGATTCCATATAAAAGCCAGCTGCTCTTTACTTGAGTAGGAGAGAGAAGCAGCTGCACCAAGGCAGCGCTGCATGTTGCAGTTACCGAAAGACCCTGCAATTTAGTAGGTGATAATAAAAGAAGAGACAGAGCGCATGGGCACTTCTCATCTTAGGAGCATCAGGAGCATTTACCTTTTTTTTTTTTTTCTTTTTAGGATCTCTTGTCCTTCTGTCTGAAAGATGGTAAGTTTGCCCAGCATTTGCTCTCTCTAAGAACAATTTCTGCTTGAACAGCTCAAAGGACCATTCCTATTTTATCTTTGTTTCTTTTACAGCAAATGCAGCACACTTTGTCCCTCATTTCACTACAGGAAAGGCAGCCATTATAATTGAAATGGTTACGACAATTGATCATTTAAAAAATGAACTACTGTGAAGTTCCTAAAATATGAAATACCTTGTATTGGCATGTAAGTGCAAGTGAAGGTAGAAATGGTCTGAAGTTAACCGTGCAGTTACCTGCAGTTGTGGTTTGCCTTTGCTTAGAGAGGTGGAGGCGATTTACTCTTTTAGGTAGGCCATGAAACTGTTTGGAAAATTACATCCAGAAAAAAAATCTGCAAATTGTTTGTTGCCTAAAAAGAAAAAAAGTATTCATGGAATAAATTCTCAAGTATCTCCTGAAGCCTGTTTTGAATAAATGTGATTTTCATGTACTATATTACTCATAAAAGAGATTTCTGGATTGCAATCCAAAATATGGATGAGTCTGATAAAGTCCCTTAAATGGAGACTGCCCACTGGGCAAAACATTCCTTTCTGAAAGAAGCCTCTTTTATGTCACTACTTGCAATTTTTAAATCTCCATGTTTTAACATGTTTGCACAGGAAAGAACTCCCTGCTTGCTAATTATCCGGTTTCACATGAGAGCAAAGTGTCTTTTTTTGTTTTGTGTTTACTTTTGATGGAAAATTTAAGTCTATTATTGCAAAACTGCTTATTATATTAATCTAGACTTAAAAACAAAAACATTATTTACAAGTGTTGCCGCTTTAGTGCCCTGCTGACTAAGTAAAAAGCTACGTTGTGTATTAGCAGGTAGGAAGCAAGAGAGCTGCCTGTTAAAATGCCTGCTTGGGCATGCAAGATGTGGCCCATTTCAGGGACGAGGTAAAGATAATACCCTATTTTCTAACTAAGCACAAATTTTTAAAATTGCCTCATTAAAGCCTACCGAAGTCCTTAGATATCTGCATAATGATGGCAATAAATACATAAACTTATTGCCAGCTGCCATAAGTAACATGTGTGCAGCAGAGATCAGGCACGCACGTTGTAGATGTATCTAGTCCATATGTTCACCCAGCCTTGGAAAAGCAATTGCAATTTTCACTCCAGTGTGCCCAGAAAACCCTGCAGGGAAGTCTACCATCAGCAAGCAGCAGGTGGTAGTGAGGGATACATGCATAAAATATCAAATCTTGTGTTGATGGTGTGCACTATAGGATAAAATTACCTGCTATCATGACTCTCTGTTGATGTATGAGGTTTGAGGAATAGGGTTTTCCAGCTAGCTCTCCTCATCTGTAAATAGCAGTAGTGGTTTTCAAATACATGGAAGACTGAGAGGACCGGAGGGAAGAAGCTGTGTTGCGTGTAACTGGTCCTGCAGCCCAGCTGAGTGCACCTTGGCCTTTTAATCCCATGCTGTGATGACTTGCTGATTCCCAGGGTTTCCTTCTCTTTAAGGATACTATGATGCTCGAGCAAGGGTGCTGATCTGCCATATCATGTGGTTGCTGCGAATCCCCTCGGAGGAGCTGGAGGCCCTGGAGGAATCTCTGCTCGAGAGCCTGAAAGACCAGAAAGAGGAAGAGTCAGAGTAAGATCATGTCGGTTGACCATGGGATGAAAAACCACTAGCAGTGCTTGAGAGTTCAGCATAAAGCTACTTGTGCCCAGGGCCAGGCTTCTGATCATTCCCTCCACGACACTACTTATTTATGGCTTATTTCTTCTTGATTAACTTCATCCAGAAATGTGGTATCTACAGAAAATATTTTTATACTTGTTAGACAGGAAATGTGTGAGGGTTTAGCAGTATGTCAGGCAGTAAACATGTCTGTAGTAGACTTTCAGGGGACCATTTGATAATTTTATCTATAAACTGAGCAAACGGGTTCTGAGATTAACCTGAATGCTAATAAATGCTTTAATCACCCTGTCTGAGGCAGCAGAGTTCAGGTGTGTGGCTCCTGAGCAGCATGTGACAAGTATCTCCCATTAATGACTTTATTGTTAAATAAAGCTTGCTGCTTTATAGCTTACTGTAAAAGAGAAAGTCAAAATAATCTCAAAGATCATTGATTTCTAAGGAGGCTGCTGTGAAGAATACAGGAGCAAGGGTTGGTGATTAGGAGGGCTATTTTGCTGGGGTTTGTGAAAACGGAATTCAGTGCTGGGCCGTAAAAACTCTTGTGACAAGGACAAGGAGTCGTGACAAGGACGATGCCACAGGAACCTCTGTGGAGGCAATAACCTTGTGCTGTGTGAGTTTCTGCTGCTGTGGGAGCAAGCAGAGCACAGCACGAGAGCAGGCAAGTATTAGCCCAGCAGAGAACAAGAAATGTCCTCCAAAGAAGAGGCAGCCGAATCATTTTGTGAGAGGTACCAAGATTCCTGGGGGACAAACAACAGAGGCCGACCCTTGGCACCTGCTGCAGCTGTGGCACACATTAGGGTGCCCTGTAGTTTGTCCATTCCTGGGGAAAGGTTGGCTTCCTTCTGCAGTGCCAGCTTAAGTGTTAAGAATCTTTTTTTTTTTTTTTCTTACCCTTCTAAAAACAGCGAGACATTTTATTTAAAGCATATGCTCCCAGGCAGTATATACATGTTAAAATGATTTTGATTTTTCGTTTCACTCTTTTTTTTTTTCTTTTACAAGCTTCAGCCTTATTAGGAAGGGGTTTCCAAGTAAGTAACATCTGTTAACTTTTGTAATTAACTAAGTTGTTTCGCTTTAAACCTGTGGTTTTATTTCAATGCTCATAAGTCTGAGCGTGTTGTCACAGTCCACACCTGCATGGAAGTTTTTACTGTTCCAGGTAGGGAAATTGTATGGAGGAGAATATAAGCAGGTTCTGATGCTGCTTTCTTACTCTTTAAGCTTTTCCCTCAGCTTTTGTGCTTCTTATCCTCCCTGCAGAACTGCAGAAGTGTCACGAACAAAGAAGGAAAGAAGGAAGAAACTGAAGAGGTACCTGCTCATTGGCCTGGCCACCGTTGGAGGTGGAACAGTCATCGGTGAGGCTGCCCCAGGAGGTTGAGGTACTCGCTGGGGCTGCATGTGGAGCACCAGGGGCATGTCAGGCATTTGCGTCCTGGCCATTGGCACCTTCAACAGCGGAAGCCATAGCAATAGCTGTAATTTTAAAGTGATAATATGTTGCTTCAGATAGGAGGAAAAAAAAAGAAAGGAAAACAAAACCCGTACAAACCAAATCTAAGGAAAGCATTCTTAGTCACCAAGTAAAACTAAAAGGATTATCTGGAGAAGTTGTTCTGGTGTGAATTCTGTACTGTTTTGTACATTCCCTGAATTAAAATCACAAGACCCAAGTTCTCAGCAGGGGCAGATACCAAGCTGAGACCCCTACAAAGTGCTTTTTTGTCCTTTCTTTTTATACTAGAAGAGGGTCAAACGGTCATCTTTGATTCCAAATTCAGAATAGTGTGCAACTAGCTTGGTGATTCCAAGCAAAGAGGGCATAGCTCATCCTAGCCTGCCACAGGTTCTTTTCTGGGCTTTTAAATTATTCTTCATTCTTAAGTCAGTCCAAGAATCTCTACACAAGAATCTGTGTAGAGTTTCAAGTCTTGGGAAGGGTCTCAGAAAGTCCCTTTACTGACGATGCGAAACAAGAGCATTGTTTGGTCTCATCTGGTAACCTCAACAGGGTTGCAGCCAGCAGGGAGGAAGAATTGCCTGGGTGTTTGTGAACGATCATAGATTGGAGATCTCACGGGCTGCATTTTTCAGGCTTGACAGGGGGTCTTGCTGCCCCCCTGGTTGCTGCTGGAGCTGCTGCTGTCATTGGAAGTGCTGGGGCTGCTGCTTTAGGTTCAACTGCTGGAATTGCAGTCATGGCTTCCCTTTTCGGAGCGGCTGGAGCTGGCCTAACTGGTAAGAGAGTGACTGCGTTTTGCAACTCTGGAGGCATGGGGTGACGTTCGCCTTCACAGGACCTTCTGCAGAGTCTCCTATTGCTGGGCCCTTTCTGAAGCTCGTGTTCCTGCCCTGCTGTGTGTAGGGTACAAGATGAAGAAACGCGTGGGAGCTATCGAGGAGTTTGAGTTTCTCCCTCTTACTGAAGGGAGGCAGCTTCACATCACCATAGCAATTACTGGCTGGCTCTGCACCGGCAGATATGGTAAGAACAACACGGGAAACTGAGAAAGATGCCTGGAGAGCAATGTCTGTGATGGAGAGAATGACAGTAGTGGTAATAAGTGCTTATATATAAGCAGTCTGATCATGTCACAGTTGTTGAGTGAGTGGAAAGTATAAATATCAGTGGGCCACCATGTGGACCTGCTTCAGCAGCAGCATCCCAGGCCTTCTCGAGGAGATGCATCATTAACAGCCTTCCAGGAGCTAAATTTGGGTTGCACCAGGAAGACAACTGTATTTGGTACTAGTATTTGGTAATGAGTGGGAAAGAATATACCCTATCCACTTGGGCTAAGCCCTTGTGTAAGAAGCAGTAGTTGAGCACAGATTGGGACTTTCTAGAAACAGAACTGAGAAGCAGCTGAACCAGCTTCCTCCAGCTGTGGTCCCTCCACCTGCACTGAGCAGAAATAGTCTGAAATGGATGTGATCCATGGAGACAGTTCAGGAGGAAAGCTGTGGTCACTGTGGTTCCCAGGGATGGTGACCAAGACAAGGGGGTCGCTCCAGAAGCCTTTTTACTCCATCCGCCTCTCTTTGCCCTTAAAAGGGAGTTACAGATGACACACATTCTTCTTCCATAATTAGCAAGCTGCTATAATTTTAATACAGCAAAACTCAAACTGTGATCTCCACTTTCCTGATTCCAGCTGCAGCTGCTGCATTCATGCTTACCTGAGGGAATGCAGAGAGGACTTTTAGGGAATTTGCTGCCCTGTGATTTCTGAGCTCCTATTCTGCACATGCACAAACCTTTGCCAGGGCAGTGAAAGCCGCAGAAGCAAAGCCAAAATTCAATGCAAAAGAATGGAAATACTTAGAGTCTATATCTAACAGTCTTTTTAAATATAATTCTGAAGTCTGTCAGTGCATTCAGGTGTCCCACAGGGTCTTTGCTGCCTCTCTGGTGGTGTCTGCTTGCCAGGATTCAGCCGCTGCTGCACTGTTGGTGACGGTGTATCCATGTTGGCAACATTTCCTAGGGAGCTTCACGGCACCATGGAGCAGCATGATGCAGTCCAGGGAGCAGTACTGCCTGGCCTGGGAGTCCAGGTACCTCATGGAGCTGGGCAACGCCCTCGATTCCCTGCTGAACGGGGTTGTGAACATGATGGCCCAAGAAGCCCTGAAATTCACTGTTTTGTCAGGTCAGCACCTATATCTGATCAGCTCTGCCTCATGTCCCTTCTTGTTATTGTTTGTTTAAAGGCGTTTTCCTAAACAGAAGATTTCTAAGAAACCGTTGCCCTGAGCAGCGCTGGTGCCCATAACAGTCTCCTTGCCACGCCTGTAATTCAAAGTTACTTTCCTGGGTTCCTCTTCCTCTGTGTCATTGACTTGTACTTTTAAAATCCCATCCAGAAACACCTTTGTTCAGAGAGTGTCTGGCTCCGTATTTCTCTCTAGTGTTATATTGTGCCTCAGTGCTTTACACAAACCCTTCATCGTGCAACCTGCATTGATGCATAGTGTCTGTTTGCCTCTATATCAGATCATCAGATTCTTTCTTGTCTTCAGTCCAGCAAAACATTCCTCAGGTCAGCTCTTGGGAAAGAAGAAGTGAAAATAACAAAATCCTGTGTTGAGCTTTCAGCTTCAGTGCAGTGTCTTGCTCCTGACGTTTCCTGGGAGCAGGCCCAGCTGGTGACCGTGTCGCTCTGTCTGCTCCTGCCCCACAGGGATTGTGTCAGCCCTGGCCTGGCCAGCATCGCTCCTAACGGTTGCCAGCGTCATTGACAACCCGTGGGGAGTCTGCCTGCATCGGTCTGCTGAGGTGGGCAAGCACCTGGCACAGCTGCTGCTCGGCCGACAGCAGGTAGTTGCCTAGAAATGACACCAGCAATAATAAATATTTGGAAATATCGGTGCAGGTGGGAGAAGTTTTATAGTCGCGTGTGTTAAGTAGCAAGTGGCGCAGGCCCAGGGAGGAGACGAGGAATAAGATGAAAAATGAAAAATCACTTTGTGAACATCAACAGTAGTTATCTATTTCATGGAAAAAAGATAGGAAATTCCAAGTTAATCTGGTAATTCCAGCAAAGCTTTGTTCCTTTCCACCTCGCCTCCAACTTTTCTTTGTGAAGGAGATAGCCAGGTCATAAATGAAAATGGGCTTTGTGGTTTCACAAGACAAGAATTCACTTCGTGAAGATGCAAGAACAGAAGGGAGAGGTAGCAGACAAAGAGAACACAGTGCTTAAAAGTGTTTAAGAGCAAGAAAGAAAGTGCCCAGAGTCACCTCTGCTCCACGGCGCCTGCCACTGCTCGCTGGCTTGTCCTGGTGCCCTGCTCGTGGATCAGACTTTCCGCCTGCTGCTGCAGCATCTGTTATAGAGCAACCTGTGAAAACCAGAGCAGAGTGGCATAAACAACAGTGTGAAACAGCAGAACAGGAACAAAACTTTATTTCTCATAAAATCACCGTCTCGGGGAAGGCAATAAACTTGCCTTTGAATGAGCCCTTTGTTTTGCTTTGGGCCGTTCATTGCCGCCTTTTAAGCCTTAGTTACTCTGCAACCCCATATTCCAGTGTGCTGCAGTGTAAAATGAGGCAGCACGGTGCTGGGGAGCCTGTCGCACACCTGCTCCCCGTTCATAAAACAAATGTTTTTGAAATCTCTCTTGGTCTCATTTAAAAAAAAAAAAAAAAAAAAAAAAAAAAGGGCTATTCAAAATACAACCTTACCTTGCATCATTTCTCCAGCAGCCACACAGCGCTGCTGCCACTCAGGCTTAAGCCTGTGAAGTGGTTTGTTTTTTTTACTACAGCTTTTTTTTTTTTTTTTTCAGCCAGTTTTGTTCCTTGAATTAGTTTGTCACTCAGAAATTGTAAAACAGTGACAGTGTTTGTTTTGCTTCTGCTTGAAACACTTGATTTGTGGTAATTTGCAGTTATTGAATTTTTCAGATTAATTTCCTGACTGTCAAAAAATACGAAATACTCAGATATTCTGCGTTCTGAACGCTCAACTGTGTAGGCCTCTAAGGATACAGAATCCCTCGGAAATCACCAGAATAGAATTTAAACATGATGCAGGAGCTTGAGTGCCTCGCAGAGGAGGGTTTGGGGGATCCTGCAGCCAGGTGGCTTTTCCTGGTCTCCAGGAATCCATGATGACCTTTCCTTTCTCCTCTTCTTTCTTAGGGCAAGCGACCTGTCACACTGATTGGCTTCAGTCTGGGTGCAAGAGTCATTTACTTCTGCCTGCAAGAGATGGCTCAAGAAAAAGGTAATGTCCAACTCCTAAGCTTTTTTTCTTTTATTTTCTTTACTGCTGGTAGGAGCCCTCTGCCCTCTTGACATTTTTGGGCATTTGACCACTGGGGCGGTGCGTGAGCTACCCACGCACCTCTGAACCTCGTAGAGGCAGCGTTGCCTTTATGGGAAACTCTCTGAGCTGTTGCATCTGATGCCATGAGTCCTCCCTGCCATTTAAGTCACTAAAATGCCACTGTCATCTGCTATTTTCATGGTAATTTCTCCCCAAAGTCAAATATAAAACCATCTGTCGATTTATTACCCGTTGTGGTTCTGTTTATTAATAGATTCTATTTTTAATTTAGAAATAGAATAAAAACATTATGATTAGTTGATGCAAACTGCATCTTGGAGTTGAGTCAGTAGCATGTGTGAGCAGCTGCCTTCCCCGCTACATAGCCAATTTAACTCATTGGCTACACATAACTCGCAGAACGTGGTTAATAAATAGAGAGCTTTTTCTAAAGGTAACTGTTTCCTCTCAAGCCTGGGAAGGTGGGAATGAAGTCAAGTGAGGATGGAGAAGGTCAGTATTTGCCCTCTTGACAGCACCAGTTTTGCCTCTTGTTTAAGATGAAAGTCCCCAGGGAAACACAGAAATCCTGTTCTCAAGATAAATTCCATCAAATCCAGAATGATCCTAATGGTGCGATGCTGGAGCCATATCCCAGTCTGGCCCTAGATTCACTCTTTCTGTGCCTTGAGAATGTAACCAGGGGCTAAGATATTTTCAGACTTTAATTTAGCAGCCTGCAGCCTCTCTCGAATAATGTGGGACCACAGCTAAGTAACATATGAAAGGAAACCATCAGGGGTCTTTAAGGTTGGCTGCTACTCTAAAGAAACCTAAGCATCATAGTGATGTATCACAGCAGCTCCCCCTCTACGCTGATTTTTCAATTCCCTAATGGAATTAGGCAAGCGGAGCTGCCGGTGAGATGGAAAGCCGCGTGTTCAGAGCACATTGCCAAGGAGTTCTTCCCATGCACATTCCCAAGGCCTCTTCACAGGCACATTCCGGCAGGAGCCGCAGCAACACAGAGCTGGGACCTGGGACATCTGACAGTGCCTGGGGTTTGGGCTCGGGTGCCTCGCACTAAAGCGGTGCAGGGCCTGGTCACACAGCCCGCTGGTACCCAGATAGCTGGGGCATTTCTGCAGACAAAGAACTAATCACAGATTAGTCAGCAAAAACAGAAGCTTAAAGCCCATCAAAAGTAAATACTGTTCCTCAAAACAATTAAATAACCCTTGGGATACTTCAGCACAAACGACTTCTGAAGCCAGAGCTTAGTAGGATTCCAGAAAAGAACATTATATAAGAACAGGCAGGAATAATCCTGCTGGAGACAAGTTACTGGGTAGGAAGATCATTGCTCTCATTTGTTCATCAAGTTTCCCTTGCTCTAAAGTAAATAAGCGTAACGAATGAAAACTTCTAATTCCTATGGCTGCTTTATGGGCTTTATTATTTTTCACTGGCATAAAAGCTTTGCAAGCTGGAATAGCGCGTAGAGTTCCAGTAACTAGCCAGGTTACCAGGATGTTCTCAGATTTCCTCCCTGCTCCCTCAGTATTCAAATAAAGTAAGTATTTGACAGCCAAGGTTGAACATTTTTGTCCTGAGCAAGAAGTCAGCTGTGCAAAAAGCACTGGAGAGATGGAAGCTTCCAACACCTCGCCCAAATGCTGGGAATCCTGGTGAATTCTTGGTTGTTTATTCAGTTAGCTCACACTGCAGCCAGGGAATTCAGTACATTCGTTGGTTGGAGGCTCCCTGTTTGCAAGGCCCAGGGTTTAGCTTTTTCATTGCACAAGACTATGGAAACTTTATTGCTCACAGATTACATTAACAAAATGGAATTGCTCTTTGCTATACCCTTGATTGGCGTAAAATTTGCTTTGCAATTAGTGCCACGAGAGCGTTTTGGAGGGCTGGCAGGAGCCAGGCTTTACACTGTGCACAGGGAGGGGCCGGCGATGCGAGGCCTTTACTGCTACTAGGAAAAGGAAGCCAAGTCATCCGAATTTAAAGAATGCAGCCAGGAGCACCTCATCCTTCCTCATTTGATGTGGCACGTGGTCACTTCCCCGTAACCCCCACTGTGTTACTGCACAGCCTGCAGACACCAGCCTTGCACGCGGGGCTGCTGCGAGGAGAGGGGACGGGTCTGGCAGGACGTGCCCAGGGCAGCCCCGGCCACGGTACAGGGCTCTCATCTCCCCTAACCGCCGCGTCAACAGGCGCCTCAGCAGCTGAGTAGCCACGCTGGAACTCTCTCTCGTTATCCTCCTTTCCTTGATTTCTATCTTGAAAGTTTAAACCACAGAAATGATGATTTTTCTGTAGCACACATCTGAATATAGCCCTCCTGCATGTACAAAGGTGTTTAGGACTGTGTCCTCCACCGCTGAGCTAACCTGCTTTCCACCTTACCAGATTCACAAGGCATCATCGAAGATGTGGTCTTGCTGGGAGCTCCGGTGGAGGGAGATGCCAAGCACTGGAAAGCCATCACAAAGGTGGTGTCCGGCAGGATCATAAATGGTTACTGCAGGTCTGTACATGCTCCGTGCCCTCCTGCATTGTCCCAGGGTCACTTTGAAACAGTTCTGTACTCCTTTTCCCTTTAAATCTTCCGTGAGGGAATGTTTGTTCAGCTGGTAAGCGTGTTGAGCCGGGAGCACCAGAGACGCCAGTGTCAGAGTCTCTTCCCTCTGGAGGTCTCTCCCTCAGATTCATTGGAGATGACAGTCTTCAGGAGACAGTTCAAGGCTGCTCGATTGTTTGCAATGCAGATTAAATTGGAAGCCTGAGGCTCTCAGTATGAGAGTGCTGGTAGCTGTTCACACAGAAGCAGCCTTAAAGCACCCCGACAATTTAAAGCTTGGTTGGTTTGTCTGGGTGCACAAGTCCTTTTACTTGCAGGAGGTGCAACTAGAGTGACTACACTAAACTAGGGAGGTGGAAGAAGAGAAAGCAAAGGGAGCCTTTTGAAACTGCAGAGAGCTGCCCTGTAGAGCTGGAGGTGAGAAGAGGGCAATTTGGAGGCCAGAAGCAGTGGAAGCAACTTCTAAAAGCTGTTAAGAGTTCAAGGGACAATATAAAATCCAAGGATGGTATATTGGAAGAGAAATGCGACAAGGACATTACTTCTCAGCACCATTAGGAGAGAGCAATTAAAAAAAAGGGATGTAGTGAGGGAGACTGCGGGCATGGAAAAATAAGCTGAGAAATAGCCAGGCAAGAGGAGAAGAGAGTATGAAGCTGTGAATAAACAGCTCCCAAAGCCACGAGAAAGTATTGTATCACTGTGCAGCTTATGTAGTATATTAATTTACAAAGAATAGCTAAATAAAGGTATTGAAAGCACTCAAGATTAAAAGAACCAGTTATTAAGCCCGTGTGTTGGCTAAGCTGAAAAATGCTGCTTTTGTCTGTTCTGGCTCCCAGGAGGTTTTGTGCATGCTGGATGTGCACACAAGTGACTGCGTCTCTTCATGTGACATAAGAACAAGGCAACTGCTGCCTCCTGTAGATTCGTTAGTGGGAACCAAGAGAGCTTCTCCTTTCCTCCAAGGAGTTCTGAACAATGACAGTTGTCACCCATAACTGCAATTGCCTTGGCAAACATCCTTTGGCTTTGCAAAAGGCTGTTTCTCTGCAAAAAGCTCAGTATATTCATCCCCTCTAGCAAAAAAATAAATGCTCTTGCTATAGTTTCAGGGCCAGGGTTTGCTGCTGGAATAAAATGCCCATTTGCACCTGTGTGTCCAATAATGTGATTAGGCTCTTTGCTTTTGGCAAGCCCCTGTCTCAAAAGCTGAATGTGCAGCAATACAGAAACTGCAGCTTAGGGCTCACAAATAAGAAGCAGGTGAGGAAAAAAAAATACTCTACTGGGCTGGTTCTTCCCCCTGCTCAAAGAGGCTCCAATGAAAGGATGCTCATTTAGCACGAGGGGCAGCTGACGGAGGTAGCTAAGAAACAGGGACAATTTCTGAGACTATTAGATGCCAGAGAGGGATTCCACAGACCCCATGCAACATTCCCCACCCGAGACTGGTTGCACTGCTGTCTGGTTCACATGGATTTTGGCCTCATCCTGTCCATTTGGCAGTAACTGTATCTGGGTCTGAATGGAGCTGAATTGCACTAAAACAGGTTTGGGCCCAGTGTGTTGAGTGTTGGTCCCCTGTAGCTCGTCCCCCTCACCTCTGAGCTCTGAAGGAACCCAGAGAGTGAAAGGTGGCCCCAGAGCTGTTCTATTCCATTGTCCAGCAGGCTACAAAGTCCTAGGGGAAACTTCTGCCCCACTGAAGGAGTCAGCCTCCCACAGCTCCTCAGGGAACCCGCCTGTGAGTGTCGAGGTGACAACTGAAGCGGCTGTTGTGGTGTGGATGTGTCCCAGGGGTGTCACAGAGCGGGATCATCCAGGTGCCAGTGGTGGGAAGCACCATTCCGGGAGCTGCCATTCCCTCCGTGCCACCACACGGTCGTGCCTGCGCTAAACCTGCGGAGCGCCCAGGGTCTGGGCTGCCACTCTGCACAGACCAACAGGTTTTGCATTTCCCCAGGGCGCATCACTGTCCCTCCTGTGCCCTGAAGCTGCCACAATGACTTAAGGCAATAGATTTTGGGGTAGGAACAGGCTCTGGCTGATTTTGTCATTGAAACCTCACATTTAAAAGGCATCTGTAAATCAGAAGCACTCTGGGGAGCATTATCGTTGAATTAGATGCCTTGCCTGGTCCAGACAGCACCATGTGTCCCTGCCCTTGTATTCTCCCTATGGCCTGAGCCATCCTGTGCTCCTTGGTCTAGAAGCAGGATTCATCCTCACTCTCATTTTCCTCCATCCCCACTCTCATTTTCCTCCAGGGGAGACTGGCTGCTGAGCTTTGTCTACAGAACCTCTGCGGTCCAGCTCAGTGTTGCAGGGCTGCAGCCAGTGCCCTTGGACGACAGGAGGATGATAAACATGGACCTCTCATCTGTGGTAAGTGATCCTTCTTCTACTCTTGTTCTTTTTTCCTTTTCCGGCCGTTCTTTGCTTGCAGTGCTTTCTATATTTAAATGATTTCATGCGTTTTTGTACCTTTGCAACCTGGATGGGAGGTGCTTGGCACAGGTCCAGGCTTCTGAACATCTGCACAAGCTGGTAGTGATCAATCCATTGATGCACGTTTGAGAGGGATGCCTCAAGGAAGGGGTTATTTAAATGCCTCCCAAGAGATTGACTTCCCAGAAGAGCCTGGTTTGGACTTTTCCTAGATTCCATAAGAAAAATTGGAATCATCTTTAGTCTGTGTGGAATGTTTTGGACTGGGAACACTGAATCTTATTCTGAGAAGAAGTTCCTGAAGTGACAGGAGGACTCAGCTGCTTATTGGTAGCATTGCTTAAAAAAAGGCATTAGATCTTTCTTAAAACCATCACAAGTGCCTGTTGCAACAGGAGTAGTTACTGGAACCACTTGCTCTGCTCTTTCCCCATCCTTGTCTCCCAGATGAAGCTTCGGTTCTCGGCATGTGAGAAGTAGAAGCACTTGAGCCAGGGCAGGTTATCCAGGTGCACGGGGAGGAGCCGCAAACAGGCGAACACGGGAATGCAGCCGGGAGCAGCCTCATCAGTGAGGAAAAGTGTCTCGGCCCCAAAGGACTCAGCTCTCTTTGTGGTGGGACCACAGGAGTCCCCTACTGGGACTTGAGTCTAAATGGGAATTCACTTCCAAGGCATTTACTGCATGTCATTCTTGATGAACATGGTTTTTTATCTGCCTGTCAGTAAGAAAATTCAGAAGAAACATCCTCCCCCTCAACAAATGCAGTCATAAAAGCCTTGCTAATGGTCACAGTGGGGCTGATCTGTAACATGCAGCACCATGTGGGTAACCAGAAAAGTTTCAGTTCCATTACCTCTTTCTCCACCGCAGTGTCAGCAGTTGACACCATCTGTCACCTTCCCCAGAGGTTCCCTCCTACACGTTGCAGGACCTGATGCTTGAGAACAGGGCTGCTCTAACACAGCCAGGAGGAGCAGGTACTGCTCCTGACACATCTCTCAGAGCAAAATCTCTGCTCATGAGAGATTTTTCTTGCTGAAAAGATGATGCCACCACCCTCCTCCACAGCTGCTGAAATCTCCATGCCCCAAAAGCTCTTGCTGAGGTGGGTTATATTAACCCCATCAATTTATTGGGAACAGGTGGTTGACCCCACAGACAGCAGAAATCCCCTTAGGTAACCAAAGGTGGTGTCTTCCAAAGTGACCTATCAGCTGTGGCTGCAGACTCCTGCCAGCAAGTTCTTCAGCCACCAATGTGTGTCTCTGAGGGGTTCAGCAGCTGTCTGGGTGACCTCTTTTAATCAGGTGTGGTGGTTTGGCCAGTCCTTTTGGAGCTGGGGTGAGAGGACACCTCCCTGGCAGCTCAGAGTAACCATTTCTGGTAGTTCTGGCTGTGGCTGGTCACTGTTCTACTGCACTAGGACCAAACAGGAGATAGGATGGGTTTCTCTGCACCTCACCTGTTCAGAATGGTCTCACTCAACGTGTTCTCACCAAGAGTTTCCAGGTCTGTTGGAAAAGGTCTTGGAAAAGATTTTTGCATCTCCAGCAAGTGGCTTTGGTTGAAATGGGATTGCCCATAAAAGTGCCCATTGTGCTCAGAAAATATTGTGAGGCTCGAGGAGGAGCCAGTTCCCTGGCCCGTGGCAGCTCCTCCCGTCCCTTCCAGCACCTGCTGCTCCCTCCTCCCTGGGCCTCCAGCCGGAATCGCTCCTGTTAACACAGGGAGCTGCGAGGCCCGTTGTTGGTAGCGGAGACAGGCAGCGGTTTGGCTGCTTGCGTGGGGATGGTGATGTGATTTGTGTGCAAAGTGCCTGTTAGTTTGGGGGCTGTTTCTGTGGGCCCACAGCCAGAGGCTGTCGTTGTGCAGAGCAAGGGAGCTCAAGGGAGCTCTGGTTCGGTCTGAGCTTGGAAACCTTTGCAGAAGAGCAGAGACGATGGCTCCTTTCAGCACAACACAGTGAACTCCTGCCCTTTGTGGAGCTCTCTGCGCGCTGCTCTGCTCCTGCAGCACAGTCAGTGCCACAGGCGATTGCTCCGGGCCTCCCAGTGAGTCAAAACAGCCATAAAACTGGATATAAAAGACGAGGAGTCGCCTGTGTGTGCCGTGTTCATTTCCTTATAGCAAACATCCATGCATTTGCTATGGTGACAGAAGTGCCTTTTCCCTCCTGCTCGTCCTGCCA
This sequence comes from Rhynchotus rufescens, assembly GCA_032273925.1. Lineage (NCBI taxonomy): Eukaryota > Metazoa > Chordata > Aves > Tinamiformes > Tinamidae > Rhynchotus > Rhynchotus rufescens. The sequence continues at coordinate 7,344 of JAVCKT010003209.1, read as the reverse complement.
TTGCTCCTGCACTTTGTTCTCACCAGCGCTCGAGCCATCACGTCACCTGGAGGGTTTTATTGTCCCTTGCAAGGTTTGGAGAGGTCCCATCCCTCGCACAGCCCGGCCCGCCCAGCCAAGGAATGCGGTGGATTGCGCAGGGAGACGGGCGCCCCGGGGCTGGCCTTGCTGCAGGGAGACGGGCGCCCCGGGGCTGGCCTTGCTGCCTGCCCTCCCAGGGCGCCCCGCAGCTGCCTTGGCAGGGCTGGGGTACAGGGGGCCAGGGCGTCACCCCTATGGGCATGTGCTGCCCGCCTGGGATGGATGGGGATGGATATAGAGATGGATATAGGAATACAGGGCCTGACTCCCTGCCCACCGTGTCGCTTGCAGGTCAGCGGCCACCTGGACTACATGAAGCAGATGGACACGATCCTCAAAGCCGTGGGTGTCAAAACCAGGGAGTGTCGGCGTGAGGAGACGGGCAGCCTGGCCGCCGCGCGCGCGGGGACATGCAGCAGCGAGGCCGGCGGTGAGGAGGACATCAGTGAGGACAGTGGCGAGGCCGGTGCCGCGCGGGACGAGGCCGCGGCCGGTGCCAGCCGCCGCTCCTGACCACACAAGGGACTGCAGGTGCTGCGGAGAGCGGCGCACTCAGCTCTGCGGGTGCCGCTGGGCGGCCCCGGGGCTCCCACTGTGTGCAAGGCCCAGCGGCACAGGCCCCTCTGGACCGCGGTTCCTGCATATCCTGCCTGGCTCCACAAGGCAGCGGCTGCGGGACCTTTCGCTCCCACACACATCCCCAGCCTTCGCTAGTCACAGCTTTTGATGGGCTGGAAATAAAACCAGGACCAGGCGTAGGAGAGACACAAATCCACCTGATTCCTACCACCTTCCTAGCCCTGAGCTGGCCTCTCCCCTTGTCTCCGACTGGAGGGACCAGGCTTCACATTCCTGGCCATGCACCGTGTTCCATAAACCCCCTTGGGATGATGCCCGTCTCCCACTTGAGGCTCTTTTGCAGCCCAGGCTGTGAAGGTGGAGTTCCAAGGCGGAACACAGCGAGGGGAGGCCACTCCCCGGAGGGCACCTCTGTTTTCAACAGCAGCCACTTGGCAGAAACCCCTGGCATCTGCTCTGCAAGTCCTCATCGAGTCAGGACGCAGGTAAAACCTGCGGCTGCACCTCCTGGTTGTGGCTCCCCTTACCCGGAGCCACTGCCACAGTCTGTTTCTATCCGTATGGAAGGATCTATGGGTTTATGTTCATGCTTGATGCCCAAACGGAGCTAACTCAGTGTTGGCTGCGCGCCTGTGGGCAAGATGGATTAAACCCTTTGGTGTCTGAACATGTAGGAATTCCCTTGCTGGCCACAGCCACGGATCGTGGCCACAAGGGCTTTTGTAGCCAAACAAGGTCAAGCCAGGCCTAGAAGGCCTTGTTTGGTCTTGAGAAGGGTGTAAAAGGCACCTGAGGGGGATTGGGGGTTTCAGGTGCCGCTTTTGGTGTCACTTCCTCTTCTCTTCAATCACGGCTGCAAGGAGGGCTGAGGGGGGAACCTTGGAGCCCCGCTGCCTAAAAATTCCCTTGGATTTTTTAGGAATCAAACGCATTTTCCCAGGGCCCGCTCTGCACACAGCCGCGTTCTCAGAGCAGAGCATCCCGACCTTATACCAAAAACGGGAAGTTGTGGGACAAAAGCAAAGGGACGGGAGCAAAGGGAGGGTCCAGCTGCTGCTCACACGCCCCAGCTGGGCCCTGATTTGGGAGCATTCCCGGTTCTCTCCGGAGCTTTTGCTCTGGGGGGAGCTGGATGGGGACCAGTTCCTCCACAACTGGTTGCACAGGAGATTTTGCCTGCTCTGCTTGGACGTACTTGTCAGGAAAGTTTAGGGCAATGGATCGAACCTACATGTTTAGGAGGATGGACTGGAAAGAAGGGTTGAATCCCCCAGCCCATGCAGACACAGGACCAGGGCCGAGAGGCACCGCAGCTGATGGAGACGCCTCGGCTGGGAGTCAGGCAGTTGGACGTGGAGCAGCAGGGAGGGGCAGGAAGAGCCTCCCATCCCTGCGGAGTGGAGGGGCCCTTCCTAAGGCCTGGGCTCCAGGAGCAGCAGAGAGCATCCTCTGGAAGCACTCACAGCAGCGGCGGCTACGTCCTCGTCCCAGTTCCCAGTCCTGGAGGCTGCGAATGTCCGGAGGACACCAGAGGTGCTGGTCGAGATCGTCACCTAGTGGCAACAGAGCTGGTGAAGGCCGGGGAGGATGGAGACCCTGCGCAAGTGCCAGCGGAGGCTGCGAGGCGCCTTCCTCCTCCTCCTCCTGGCTGAAGGCTACAAGGAGGTGCTGCTCACACAGGCCCGTCCCCTCCTGTTCCCAGTGTCTGGGTGTGGGAACCTCCCCCCGGGCAGATGGGAGCCCTGCAGGCTGGATGTCAGATCTAATTTATTTAAGAAAAAAAACAAAAACAAAACAACCTGTAAAAAGGAGGGGCGGGGGCAGCATCGCTTACAAGCTCCGGAAGCTGCAGTCAGGACAGCGCCAGGACATCAGCTGGAACAGGGGCAGGAGAGGGGAGCGCCCAGGCCACCCCTGCCCAGCCCCCGTGCATCCCACTTGTCCCAGGGCCGGGGCAGAGGGGCTGCGAGCGGCTCCGTGCGAGCCCAGCCGGCCGCCCAGGGAGGCCGTGGGGCGACGCAACGGGCCCAGCAAAGGGGCATCTCCCTTGGAGCACAGGGGGGCTGCCGCCTTCCTGCCCCCAGCGAGAGCCCTTCCCACCAGGAAATCCAGGAGGCTTCGGCAGGAGGGCCAGGCACAGCCGGGAGGCGCCGGCGGCCCCGCTCCGCTCTCCCACTTCTCTCAATATATTATTACTATTCTGTGCAAGTCGTTGTGCTTCAGCAGCCCTTCTGCCTGCGCCGCAGCGAGCAAAGCACGAGGGAAGCTGTGGGATAAGGAAAGATGCCCCGGACCCCTTCCCTCCCGCGGCCCCGGTGCGGCGGCTGCACCAACAGTCCCAGGGGCCGGGTCACTCATCAGCCTCCTCGTCGTGGCGGTGGCGGCTGGAGGCCGGCGGCTCCTCGGCCTCGTGCTGAGGGTGGCCGTAGCGGTGCGGGCCGGGCCCCTCGGCCGGGCCGCTCTCCTCCGCGTTCAGGTAGACGTTGAACAGGGCGCCCTCGTGGCTCGGCTCCTTGCCGCACGCCTGGCAGCTGCAGTGCAGGATCTTCTCCACCAGCTTGTCCACGCGCGGGATGTCCTCGTTGCCCGGACACTCCAGCGTCACCTGAGGACACGGTGGGCGACGCTCAGACACGAGCGGCTGCCGCAAGTCCCGTGCACGGAGCAGCCCAGAGAGGCCCCGAGTACTCACGATCTCCCACATGGACTGCGCCGGCATGCAGGAGTCGCAGTGGACCAGGGACTCCGTGGACTGCGGGAAGGTGTTGGGAACGCTGTAGCTGAAGCACTGGCCCAGGCAGGCCCTGCAAGGACACAGGAGACAAGGGGAGCTGAGCCCTGCTGCGACCGGCACCGGGAGGACGCGGCCCCGGCTCCCCGGGCGCCCCTACCTGTTCTGGATGGACTTGGAGTCGCAGCCGCTGTGGCCCACGATCTGTGTGATGTTCTTGGCCTCGCACCAGGCGCTCTTGTCGGGGAAGAGGGCGAGCTTGTTGATGGGGGGCGGCGCGGCGCGGAGCAGCGCGGGCAGGAGGGCGCCCACCAGGCACCACAGCATCATGGCCGGCGCCGCCAAGAGCCTGCAGCTGCACACGGAGCACCCGGCGTTAGAGCCGCCGGCACACACGGAGCCCTCGGCGTTCCCGGGAAGGGCTCCCGGAGCCGCGTGCAGCAGGTGTCGCTGCAAGGCAGGGGCAGCCGCACGGAGCTGCCGACCTCCCGCCGGCCGCAAACCCGCAGCGACGGCCCAAACAGCCCCCGTGTCCCGAGGGGCGGCCGGGCCGGCGCGCGGCGGCTCCCCTGCACACCCGGCACCGGGGTCACTGTCCCCTGCAACAACCGCGGCCGAGACGGCGGCTCCGCTGCAGCTGGTGGCTCCCGCGTTCCCGCTCTAGGCGCCTGCCCGCGCTCCCCACGCGGCCGCTGCTCCTTCCCCACGGACCAGGGCTCCGTGCGCAGGGATCCGCTCCCGAGAGGCAGGGCCCGGCCCGGAGCTGGCAGCCGACCCTGAGAGCCCCCACGAAGGCCCTGCGGAAGAGCTGGATTCCTGCGGGGTGGGCGCGCTGCTTCACCTCCACCCACCCGGCTGGACAACAAATCCCTTCCTTGCGAGGCAGGCGCTGCTGGGAATTTTTTCCCAATTTTTCAGCATCTGTACCCAAGGGCAAAGAGGCCAGTGTTTCGTCCCCACGGACTCACTTCCCTCCAGCCTCCGTTCTGGGGTAGCCGGACCCGGGAGGGAGCCGGGGCGGCCACAGCCGTTAACCCCGTTCAGCCGGAGCAGCCCCCAGCTGCAGACCAAGGTGCCGAGTTCCCTCTGCGCCCCTGGCCGTGAAGGGAAGGGGCCCAAGGAAGAGGGGGCACCCAGGCAGCTCTGCACGGAGCTGGTTACGTGAAGGCAAGGAGCACGTTAACCCCCACCATGATGAGGAGCCAAATCTGGCGCCGCAGCCCCTGCGGACCCGCGCGGCACCGAGCGCTGTGGCTCCTCCGTGTTGCGGCGCTCCGGGTTTCCCCCCTTTCGTTTTCCCCCCTTTCCACAGCCCCGCGACGCCTTGGGCTGGGGACGGGCAGCTCCCGGCAGCCCCCGCAAGCAGCCGGGAACGTCTCCGCAGTGCCACCGCTGCAGGAAAAGGGCCTGGATCATGCGGGGCCGCATTCCCACCGGGCAGCCTCCAGCTGCTCCCGGCCCTCCGCACAGCAAACGCTTTGGGAGGGAAAAGGAAAGACCTACGCGGTTCTGCCCTGCTTCCCCGAGGGAGGCGCATGGGCGCGGGGCAGGTGGACGGCGCGAGCAGTTCCCAAGGAGTTTACAGATTCCCGTGTATCTTACAGATTCCCGGGATCTCGCAGCGGTGCCAGGTGGGCGCGGGGAGGCCTGGAGCGATTCCGCCCGTGGCGCCTCCTGCACGCAGCCCGGCTCGGCTCCCAGCGCGCAGGGCTGAGCCCTGCGCTCCGAGGCGGGAGCCCTCGGCACATCGGGAACCCCGGAGAAGCTCCCGGCAGCGGGCGGGTTATTCCAAAAGCCCAGTTGCTCCTCAGGTGCCTCCAGGGCAGGACGTGGTTTTGAGACACTCCCCAGCCCCAGTTTCCAGCAGGAACCTTGCGAGCGAGACCGTACAGAGAGTAAGGGGACAGAGTCAGGGGACGTTTCCAACAGGTTCCAACAGCGACCGCTGCCGATGAAGCGCAACCTGTCCCTGAAAGGCCGAGGGCCGGGGTGTCCGCGCAGGGATTTGCATGCACCACGGTCCTGGATGCGGCAGGGACTTCCTCTTGGGAATCACAACTCAAATGACGTTTGCTAACATGGGAAAAAAACTGCTACGGGCTGGTAAGAAAATATTTGAATCCGAACACAGACCGTGCAGGAGATTTTGTGGACTGAAAATAAAAAGTCAGAGCAATCCAGTTTGCTCAGTGCTTGCCCCTTTCTTGAGGCTCGTTTTTAGCTAAAACGTTAATATTTCACATGTTTAATTTGGTTGCAAAAGAGAAAGAAAACCCCAGGTACCGCATGGTCTGAGGAGCTGCAGCTGCCCCAGCCCGCGGGATCCAAACGCCTCGAGACGCCTTGGACAGCGGGAGCACGAGCGCCTAACGGCACCCTGGCACCTAATTCCCACTTCGCTGCGCTGCAGAATTGGGAAGGAAATTACAAAAAAAATAAAAGGAAAAGGGAGCAACCCTGGGGAGCCGTCTGTGATTTCAGGTGCACAGGAACCGATGCCCGAGGGCAGCTCATTCCCCGCTCCACGTGCAGCCACCTGGGCCGTGTCGGAGGCGGCCGAGCCGGGAGCTCCCGGCGCCGCGGGGCCGGAGCTGCCGCCCGAGCGCGGCCGCGGGAGCCGCGGGAGGGAGAGCGGAGGCGGGAGGAGCGGCGCTGCTGCAGCCCCTCTGCTTTCCCTCTGGCCGGGCCTTTCGGGATGCTCGGCACCCTGGAGCCTCCACGTGGCCTCCGAGCGCTCAGGAAACTCCCTTTGTGCAGCCGAGGAGAAAACAGGGCCCCCCTCAACTGCAAAGGGTGCTCGGAAGCTCCTGGGGGCCGTGAGCGCCGTAGGAAGTGGGCTCCGCTGGGAACGTGGCCTGCCGATGCCCACGGAACAGGGAGCTGGGCGAGCGGTTCCAGCCGCTCAATCCTGCGGCCTGGAGCACAACCCCACGGCAAGGGCCCCCCGCGGGCCGGGGGAGCCGGGGAGCCGGAGGTGCCGGCGTCTCCGGCGGCCACAGGCCGCACTCCCGGGAAGCGGCCGCATGCGGATCCTCGGGAAATACCATGCAGAGCCAGGAAGGGCATTCGGCCCTTTGCAAAGCCCGCAGCCTTTCCATTACATCATCATTATTATTATTAATAATAATAATTTAATGCAAAGCTGGGAAGTTTCAGCGACCCTTCAGGTTCACTCCTACTGTCTCCCTTTGCACCCACGGGGCCCTATCCCGTGCGCAGCCAAATCCTGGTGATTTGAGTTCCTTTTTTAAAATAGCTGCTTTACATCGCACCCGCCTTTCCCGTTTCGAGGAAAGGGCCCCCGAGGCCGGGGTTATTCCTGGTATCCAAGCGCGGCCTTCGGCTACTTTCAGCCGCGCTGGGGCCAGGCCCAACACTCGGCCTTTCTCTCCCGGTTGCGGATCCGTGCCGGGAAGTGGGGAGGATGGAATGGCAGCGGAGTGAGGGGCTCCCCCCGCCTGCCCCGGGGCTCCGTAGCCGCTTCCCTCGGCCGTGGGGCAGGAGGTTGGGGGCACAGGCCCGATCCTGCCCCTCGGGACCCGAGAGCCCCGGTGGGGAGCGGAGCTCCCGGGACCTCCCTCGGGCTCTTTGCAAACACTTGGGATTTCATCCCGAGGGCCAATCCTGGCTCCCACGGCCCAGCCTGCAGACCGGGGACGGGCTGCCTTTCTGGAGCCGGGAAACCACAGGCGGCGGAGCCGAACCGGCCTCTGTCCGCGGGGCTGGAGGCGCTTCAAGCGGACGGGAGGCTCCGGGGCCAGAGCCGCAAGGGAAACAGCGGCTGCCGAGCGGGCTGCTGCCGCCTGCTTCGGCGCGGAGCGAATCCCGCCGACAGAGACCGGCGGGCAGAGCCCGCGGGAGCGGCCGCTGCGGGCGCGGGAGCCCCGGGAGGCGGCGGGAGCCCCGGGAGGCGGCGGGACCGCGCGCGCCGGGCCGGGCCGGGCCGGGCCGGT
>JAVCKT010003208.1:0-11512 GCA_032273925.1 Rhynchotus rufescens | reverse complement strand
GAACTTAAGAAAACATTTCATAACAGATGATAGAGAGTGACAGAGCACTGGCACAGGCTGCCCAGAGAGGTTGTGGAGTCTCATTCTCTGGAGATCTTTAAAACCCGCCTGGATGCAGCCCTGTGCCACATGCTCTAGGTGTCCCTGTGTGAGCAGGGGGGGTTGGACTAGATGACCTCTGGAGGTCACTTCCAACCTTAAGCATTCTATGATGGTGAAACAGCTTTGACTGTAGAATTTTATTTACAAATTATACACAAAATAAGAAATGCAATGTTTTGACATAAAGAAGGAAACTATAGAATACCTTTAAAAACTGAATCAAGGTAACACTCTTCTTTGAGTAACATTTCCTCTTTGAGTAACATTTCCTCTTTGAATGAAACTATTATTTTATCAACATCATAATTTATTAATTCATTTATAAAATTTATCATTTAAGCAGTGTTGCATTTCTAAAATATAAGCTTGGTCTTTTTTTTCCCTCATATTATGGACTGTAACAATTCTATGCAGTTGGCTATGAATTTTTGCAGTCTAGTAACAACACACAGAACTAGTGTATTGTTTTTACAGATGAAAATTAACTATGTATATATATATTTACAGGTGCACACACTCATGATATAATTGCACTAAGTAAGATGTGTAGCAGTTACAAGAAGGTATGGCTGTGGTCTGGGTAGAAAGCACAGGCCACATCTTTAAATCATTATGCAGGTTTACTTTGTGTTTCTGGACTATGAAAAGACCACACACACAAGGTCTGGTGTTTAAAAGATTTAGGAGATCAAAATTGATTTAGATCTCTAACAGCGCTGAACTTTGAAGATTTCTAGTGATCTCTAGCCATTAATTCCTCATGGTTATTATCATGAAGTATAGCAATTTGAATGACTAGCTTTATAAATTTAATGAGCTATCTCAAAGTAAAATTTCAGTTGCAGGTAGTAGAACTTTTTAAGTTCTTATATTAAAATCTTAATGTTTAAGTAAACAATTTAGGCATCATACATCTTACCTCAATATCAATTAAAATGGGCTTGCATATTACTGATTCAAGTATTTGGCTTTATGGGACAATTTTTTCAAAGCACAATGAACTGTAGGATTTCTTAATGCATGCAGGACTGTACATGAATATTTTTAGTATGAGTAAAGGACAATTACTGGTGTCAGTCCACAGCTGAAATTTCTTTACTTAATTCCTAGTGCCAACAGCTGTTCTTGGTCACACCCGAACAACCTCAGGAGGGGTCACACGAGTATGTTGGAGAAGTTGGCCCTTGCTCCATATGAAGATGAGCTCAGCCATTAGCAAAGCTTGGCCTTGCAGCAACAGCACAGAAATTTGAAAGCAGCAGGCCAATTGCTCAGTGATGATTTTTTAAGACTGACATACAACCATGTCCTTAAATCTTCAGGAAGGAGACAAGTTTAAGAAAATCTGGCAGCAGCTTATTCCATCCAAGATATTTGGAACAGCAGTCCTTGTTATCAGCAGTGTTGGGTCACCTCCTTATTTTGGAGTGCCAGTAAGCTAAAGAAAAGAAAATAAAAGACCTTGATCAATGGTAATTTAATTATTTATTTCCTCACTAATTATCATTAGTGGTATATATGTTTTTTCCATTCAATGTATTTTATGTGCAAACATACATCATGTGATGGACTCTTTGGTGACTGATTAGCGTGGTGGCTGATTGTCTTGTCTCATTTTAAATTAGATGATTCAGGAAATGCCACATCTGTTTAATGTCGTCCAAGTGTTACCAAAATTCACAGCTAGTCTTGAATCAGCTGAAGTTAGCAAGTAGAAAGCTCTGCTTGAGTTCAGAAATTCAGTTTGGGGCTTTCGCTCTCTCACACACACACATACATATGATTTTCTGCTGCCTGTCAACATTAGTTTAAGATGCTCTTCATCCATGATAGCTTGTTCTTTTATTATTATTATTTTTTCTCTCTCTTTTTCCCTGCTTTTTATTTATTTCTTTTTCAGAGTAATCTCAAAACTCAGACACTTACCATCTCTTTCTTACTTCCCAGTGTTTAAAACCTCTAAGCATTAGATATTTTCCTGGACAGTGTCTTACTTCCCGGAGATCAACCCCTCCAGCCTAGTTGATTTAGGATCCCACCTGATTTAGGATCCCAGGGTGTTTAGGACCTCTCACCTCTCCAATGGTGGGAATCCACTTTCCCCAGATGGCGCTACCCCATCCTTGAAGGACACAAGATGCTTGAAGACAATGCAGCAGGAGAAGGTAAAACCAGAAGATCCATGATGGTTAACCTGATTGCTGTTAGAACAGTGCTGCAGTCAGATGACTCTGGAGAAGATGCACTGACCAGTAACTGTGTAGGAAAAAAAAATTCTAATTTTGAAGCTGTTATAAACATTTCTTTAGACATATTAAAAAGAACTAGAAAAAAAGATTTATAAGAAAAATATTTTTTATATATTTTTATATTTAAATTTTTATATAAATTTTTATATAAAAATCTTTATATAAAAAGATTTATATGAAGATTTCTAAGATTGTATTAGAGACCATTAAGCTTCAACATATAGATACAGAGCTTTCTCTGGACTGTTTTTGAGGCGCCTCCTTGTAGACAGCAAAAGTGTCTCCACTGGTTTTTCTGCCCCATAGGATGATGCTGACATCTCACCCAGGATAATTAGCTTGCTATGTGCTGAGACACAAGAAGACTCAACCCCCCGCAGGTAGCATCCCACAGATAATCTGCTATTTACTGATACAGGGTTAATTAACTCAAGTGGCCCTTCCTTATCTACATTTAAAACAAAGAAACCCAGACTTTCATGCTGAAGAGCCTAGCTATAGTGTTTTCTTCTAAATACTGGGTTATGAGCGCATAAAGAAGAATTTCATAGTAGCTCAGTAGCCTGGAGATGGGGATAGGCAATGCAACTGCAAAGATTTCTGATGCAGCTACAGTGAAGGCAGCTTGGAGGATGCTGAGGGACTACTGGCAAGGGGGAACTGGTAGGGAGTAGCCAGTAGTTTTGATAAACCTTGAATTTGCTGAAAGAGCATTCAGCATTTAGCATCATGCAAATGTATCACCATCAGCATATATGCTATTTCTGTTAATGTTAGAAATATAATAAACTGCAATAAAATGGAAAGTTCGTGATAGATGCACCATTTCCAAACTAAGAGGAAATATTATCCCATTATAAAAACACAGTCTTACTGGATAGATTTTAAAATTTGCAGCCTACAATTTGTGACTCTTACAGTTTTATTAATGTCACATACCTCACCTAAATGATTTCTGCACTCAGTTAACACTGCATCTCTCCTAGAAAAGCTCTGAAAGAAGACTTCCTCCAATTCAGCACAAATCCACCCACCTCTGTTATTTCTCTTCCACTTTTTGAGTATTTCACAGTTTGCTCTTTCCTTGTTTTTTAATACTTTTTATTGAAAAACTCCAGGAAGGTTGTCCATTCTCTAGAATAGTTTACAGACAAATTTTGGTCATCATTTCCTACACTCTGACAGGTACAAATAGTCTTTAGCCGCAGCCATCTGAGAGCCATAGGAGAGCTATGTGTTAACTTGGGCACTTCAGTTAAATGTTAAGAGCTAATCGGAATAGCTTCATGCCAAAAACTGGGACTTCAGTGTTGAGCATAAGTTCCTTTTCACATACACTCTTCATGAAATTTCCTTTTTCATTCGTGGACTGTATGTACTACTTTTCTTTCATATCATCTCATCCAACTTATCCAACATTCCAATCTTATCCAACTTTTTATACATTTGTGTGATATTTCAATGAAAAATGATGGGGAAGGGAAGGGAAGGGAAGGGAAGGGAAGGGAAGGGAATCTGTAGCTCTCAGAGAAGAGAAATAAATGTGTTCTCCCTCTATAAAGAAGTCTACTTTTTGATAGTAGAGGGACGAAGAAAAAGAAGATTGGAGAAAACATTAAAAGAAGAATGTCTTGCCCTAAGTAGTGGCAAAAATAGGTCAGGTATCATATTTAAAAAAAAAAAAATCCTAATGAGAAAAAAAGAAAAAACACAGTGGAATATCTTAACCTGCTTATACTATCCCACAGTGACTGTGAACATTTAGTAAATGGTTGTGTGAACCTTCACAAGTAAATAAGTTCTACTTTAGCCACTTGAGCTACACCAAATCAAATTGATTAGAGACCTGAAAGACAGTAATTGTAAGATCTAGTTAATTTATCTTTCATTATGAGGGATCATAGAAATGTTAGCTTAGGAGCAGTTTATTTTTACTCTGAACTGTGTAATTTCTACATAAATAAAATAAATTCTGTAGCAGTAACTCTCTACAGCTCAAAGATTCCACTTAAATCCTAGATTTTCTCAACATGTGTAGAAATACTTGACACAGGAGTCATCTAGGCTGACAGTGAATGGAGAGTGACTGTAGTCTGGCCAGTAACATGCCACTTAGTAAGAGTGGAAGAACATTGTCACTTCTTTGATAGGGAGCCATGAAAACACTATTGAGAAATGAAGGATTTTTTCCTGCAGTTTTGAGGAAAGCATTTTAATGTAATCATGAGCATGTGTCTTGCTTGTTCCACCCCGTCATCGCCAAAGATTGTTCAAAGATAATCATACTGCTACACTTAACTTGAGGCACCTTTTACAAAAAAAAACCCTGAGAAACTATATTCACAGAGTAAAGAAAAGAGGAGGTTACAAATATTCATTAAAAAATAGAATTACAGATATCCTGACAATCTTTGTATATGGCTCCTGTTTCTGGTGGCTGCAGCTTATATCCCAGTGACTTTGCTGCTTAGAGTCACTTGCTGAAAGAGTAGTGACATTAGTGACCCATGTTCACTAAGTAAATATTAACATACATTTATTTCCAGCCAAGAGAGCATGTAGTAAGTAAAATTAAGGAAAAAAAAAAAAAAGTAAAAGAGAACAAATTGTTAAGTTCACCCCCCAGGAAAGGGTAATGATGCAGTGGGTTTCTTGACCTTTTCCTCTAACTGTGCATATGAGAAGGCTCTTCTAGATCCTCATCACACCAGTTAAGAACCTTGTTTATCAAATTTTCCTGTGTGTTGCTACCTTTTAATTTGAATTATGTTTTCCCCACCAAAATGTATAACTCCTTCATGCATTTGTTTCTCAATTGTTGTCTCTCAACCTTCCCTTTCCTAAAGTGGACAGGCTATATCATTTTAATCTTCCTTTGTAAAATCAGTTCCTTCTGGTCCTGATTCTTTTGCCATCACTCCTTTGCCTCATATTACAGTAAGTCTTGTATTTCTTCACTGTGAATAATGTAACAATGAGTAATGTAAGTAAATGACTCTACTGACATTACTTAAGTCCAATAGAGCATCTAAAAACAAACCAGAAAATATTGTGATTTTTATCTCATATTTTCAGATGATCCCAACACCACATTTTGAAGATTTTTTTCAGAAACATCCTTTCAGTAAAACTCGTTGTCTGTCGTTTTTAACAGTTTATCTTGGATTAAAATTTCCTTCACATCCTTTACCAGGAAAATCAGTCCTTTCAATAATATAGTGGAGTAATGCCTTTGGTAAATCCACACTGAAGGGGAAATTTTTAATTATCGCTTAGTGTATGATGCTTCTTTTCCTTTCAAATTATTTCTCTTATCATCACTAGGATATTTAATCTACAGCAACGCTACCACATTGATAGACTTTTCCTGCAAGTTTCCTTTACTGACTACGGAAAGCAAATTAAAGGAGGTCCAGATACTAATTTCCCCTTTCTAGTATATAGATGCTGGATTTTCTAAGATCATCTTCTATCAACCTCTTATTTCATGTGTCATTTTAAAAACTTATGTAGTACTGAAGTCATTGGCCTTAGATTTTCAGTTCAATCAGTTTTCTTTGTTCTTTCTGTCATAGATGTGATAATTCATTTTCATAAACTCTTTCCCATACTTTCTTTCATCTTAAAACCCCAAAGTAGTCACTCTGGATAAACCTTGGATGCCAGGGCTCAATACCAAGAAAGATGCCAGAGAGACAAAAAAGCACTGATACTCCAAAAACATAATACATCCTGTCCTATGCAACAAGTCTACCATGACTCTAGCCAGTAATGTCTTTAAATTCCTTAAGTCTATGTAGTTCTGAAGTTAGCCTCATGTCCATAAATATCACTGATGTCAATCCACATTACTGATACCAATCCTTAACATGAGATAGCATAATGCATGTACAGACTTGCCCAGTCAGGCTGCTTAGTGATTGTCCTGTGCAAAAGATTTAGTCAGATTAGGATATAAAATGCTCATGGTAGTTGACACGCAGTAGTTGACAGCATAGGTTTAATAAATGAGATTAAGACTGTGTCAAACAGATACAGCTGAACCAGCTCTCTGAATGATGTGCAATTACAGGAAAAACAAAACCAAACAAAAACAGACCACCCTCTTCAGAATTGTTTAAGTTTATTAATAAGTATGTTTTTAGATAATATAAAGTTGTCTGCCTTATTGTATATATTGCCTATATTCTCTATGTTGCACTTTCAGTGGAGAATCCATACGATAAAATTCTTGCACACAAACTAAAAAAATCCCTTGTATCTACTATGTATGTTATATGCATTGACAGGTACACTTTCATCCAACACAGAAAACTTTCTTAGCTTTTACTTAACTATTTCTTTTTTTGGGGGAAAAGGGATGGAGGAAGTAGGGAAGAACTGAAGGCAGTGCTGTTGATTTAGTCAAAGATTCTAGACAAGTCAGGACCGCTATGATCTTCTCACCTGACCTCACGGGACATAAACTTTCACCCTTTCAGCTGTGGCAATCAGTTTAGAGCATTTCCCTTTGACATTTACTGCCCAATGATATTTATAGCCAGGTTTGTAAAAGGTGCATGAGCAATCACTATAAACTGGTATTTGCACAAGTAGCACATCCTAGTCTATTATAAATACTAACCACATAGCAACATCTTCCTTATAGGTTATTTAAGGTTTTAGGAGAACATATTGTTTTTACAGAATTGTTGCCAAAAATAAAAACAAAGAGAAAACATAAAAGTGCTGAGTAGAATCTTTAGCTAAGAAAAGTTCAATGTGAATTTGGAGAAAATAATCCAAAAATATTTTTTAAGCTGTTAATAACTGTGATAATGACTCCATCAATGTGACAAGTATTCACATGAAGAAACTACTTCATTTGGTGGTGATCTTTGAAGAAGAGAATTGTTCTTTGGCAGAAACTAGCTGATTTATTTACTTTAATATTCTCAACTGAGCACTGACTCACCCCTACATAAAAAAAAAATCTTACTTTTTCTTAAAAAAATATATATTTTATACAGCAATATGCAAACCAAAAGAGTGAGATAATTATATGATGATAGCATTTTGGCTGTACTTTGTGCATTATAATACCTTAGAGAGACATTCTTATAATCACCACACCTCTGTTTTGCTTTCTGACCTGCAAAAAATTGTATGCGTGGAAGCAAGATGTGCTAAACTGTAACAGACTGAACTTAGAAGTTTGGTATGAGCTGATTGCTCCCCTTCTTAGAAAGCTGTCCTAATGTACTTGTCAGGTGAAGGTGTATTAGTACAGATTAAATCTTTGCATATTTCACTGAGGCCAGAATTCCTGCAGCTAGTCTTTATTTGTCAGGACACATCAAAGGAATTACATCTGTAAAAATGAACCTCTATGGCCCTTCTGTCAAACTAAAATCTGTGCAAGAAATATTTGACATCTAAATAGTTTTGATTAGCAATGTGATATTTTATAAGCAACTTCTGATCATGGAGACTTTGGGGCAAGTTCTGGGAGTATTTTGATCCCAACAATTATGGATTGATTGTGGAAGGATCACAGAGAATATCTTGAAAATAAACTACAGAATTGTTAGAAATTTTGGAAGTGACCTGGTTCCTTTTCGTGCTGTTGGTTTTCTATCAGCAGCTGTGGCTTTGCCTAGACACATCTTGAAAACCTCGAAGAGCTCTCACTCTGGGAGATGTATCCCCAGCAAAAAAGGTTTTCCTGATGTCCCATCTGAACCTTCCAAGTTGCAAGTTGTCAGCCTTGTTTTATCATCAACTATTACCAAGAAAAGTTTCATTGTGATCTTTGTAACTGTTTTCAAATAGTAATGAACTGCTATTAAATGGCTACTTGGCATCCTCTTCACCAGACTAAACAAGCACACTTCTTATAGGTTATATTCTCTTGGCCGGTCCACATCTTGACACCCTTGAACTGGATCCTTTCAGGTTTCTTGGCATCTTTCTGGACCTGCAGGGCCCCAAACCAGACATCACATCCCTGGAGTGGTCACAAAGCAGATAATACTTTCTCTCAATTTGTTTGTTTCTCAGATGTAGTTTGATATGCCATTTGCATCATTTGTGACCCACATTCAGCCTGGTCTTTGCCATAAAATGCAGGTATTTTTCAATAAAGTTGCTTCTCAGCCTCTTCATTCCCACGTACAAATGCAAAGTTCTCAGGTGCAGGACTTTGCAGTTCTCTGTGACAAACATCACAAAGTTTATGCTGGCTTTGTACTTCTCTGTGACGAACTTCATGAAGTTTATGTTGGTCAGTCCTCAAAGTCCCAAATGACTGAAATATCTACTAGCACAAATTGATATCATCCATACTTTCACTGAGGATACAAGCTATATCACTGAACAGGCACCCAGAGAAATGAGAGAAGTCTGTTTGGTGAAGAAATACTAGAGGCAACAGGAGACTGATGGCAGAATCATAGAATCATAGAATCTTTAAGGTTCAAAGTGACCTTTAGAGATCATATAGTCCAACCCTCTGCACATGCAGGGTCACTTAGAACATGTGGCACAGGATTGCATTGAAGCAGGTCTTGAAATTCTCCAGATAAAGAGACTCCACAACCTCTCTGGGCAGCCTGTTCCAAGGCTCTGTCCCTGTGAAGAAATTTTCCCTTAAGTTTCTGTGCGACTTTTGATGCTTCAGTTTGTGGCTGCTTTCACTAGTCCTATCAGTGGCCACCATTGAAAAGAGCCTGGCCCCATCCTCCTCACTCCCTCCCTTGACACTGATCAGGTCCCCCCTCAGCCTTCTCTTCTTCAGGCTAAACAGGCCCAGTTCTCTCAGCCTTTGCTCATAGGGCAGATGTTCCAGGTCCCTGATCATCCTCGTAGCCCTGCGCTGGACTCTCTCCAGCAGCTCCACATTCCTTCCAGAGCCCAGCACCAGACAGTCTTCAGATGTAGCCTCACCAGGACTGTGTAGTGGGGGAAGATCACCTCTCTTGACTCTTCTTAATGCACCCCAGGATCCCATTGACCTTCTTGGCCACCAGGGCACGCTGCTGCCTCAAGGTCAATTTGAAGACGACTTCATAGTCATAAAATCTGGAGTAGGCCTGATAAGACAGGTTATATGTAGAAGGATATTCATTCTATTCCCCAGCTCTTGATGTGACCAAGATAGCAGACTGATAGCCAGTCTGTCCATCAAATGGCATCAAAAAAAAAAAAAAATACCCATCATATGCTCTGTAGCAATAATTCCATGGCTGACTGATCTTTATAAAAATATTTTTTCAAGTAATCTTTTAAAATACGACCTAAAAAGCATGAGAAAAACATGAATACTTTCAAGAACATGAGAGATATTGTAGCATGCTCAACTGATAACTCACTATACTTGGTGCCTGGGGGATCACATAGCAACAGCTACCCAACTAACCTCAGCTAAATTTTACATCAAGATTTCATTTTCCTGTTATTTGCAATTCCTCCTAAGCAACATGTTTTCAGCACAAAACTATTTGGGAAAAAGAAACTTAATAGAAAATTTCTTAATTAATAGCAGCAAATATCATTTTAGACACAGCAATTAAGACCTGGAAAACAAATGGTATTTCTGCCCTAACAGAAATGGGATTCAGTTGCAGTATACCAGCTGAAGACTAGCTGTTAAATGTTCCAATGTTCTTTATTTGTCCTATCTTATATATATACTGTGATTCCATAGAAGTTTAAAGCACAGTTAATCCCATGTCTCTCCCTATCACTCTCAGATGAAAAACCCATTTTACAGAACAGAGAGTGAACATGTTTTAGTTTTCCTTGATACTATTGCTTCTACTTCCAGAACACCTCGTGATGAAAAGGCAATTGCAGAGTCCAAACTGGTCTAAATATATAATTATAATAATAGACAGAGATGTTCTAAGAGTAAAATAGCCAGTGCAGCAAGAAAAATTACAGGCTACACACACATCCCAGCTTTGTTCTAGAAGGAAAGAACCGCACCCACGCAAGGTATTAGGCTTTGTATGAGAAAATAGCAGCCTGCCTGCACTGCATATCTGTGTGTGCATACACATGTCACTTCTTAAAAAAACAGGTCATAGGAAAAATAAGATATCATATTTAACACATTAACACCGCATGCCATTGCAGACAGTGAGATAAGATAGAATGGCGAGTAGGCCTAACTGTTGGTGTTTAAGCTATTAATCATAACCTCTCCTTTCTAGCAGCATGGGGGAATAAGCCAGCATAGCTAACATATTTCTCGTGTATATGCTAGCCTGTACTTCTCTACTGTAAATGAGCTATCTTTCCAATATTGTGATTTGATCCAGTGTGCCTTTTAATTTCGTTGTGGATTAGTGTAATCAATGGCAGCTGCAAAGGGAAACATACTCAAATGTATTTTCATTATTTCAGATCAAACTGAAAACAAACTTTTGGGCAGTATGTCATGGAATAAATTAAATCTCATGTACTTCAGATTACATTCTAGACATGATGCATCAATCATACTCTCTGTGAATTACATTTTTTTTTCCATTCTGCTTCTTGGTGACCTTTTAGTGTGTTCAAAGGAGAGTATAACAAAGTGGCATTACAGAGATCATTTTACACCCTTCTCTTATTTTATATTTCTACAAATAATTGCAATAAAAAGTGTATTATGAATCTAAAAATAGCAGACCTAGATTACATACATTCAATAGATCAATCACCAGTTGGGTTGATTAAGCAGAAGGAGTTAAAGTACACAAGCTATAAAATTTATAAGCCATTAATACTAGTTACAGTAAACTTAGTCTGAATATTCAGGTTTCATGGATTTATGCAGGGACAAATTGATCTTGAGGCTTGATTTTTGCCTGAATGTGTATTTGCAGTTCAGTCAGGAAATTCAATATAATTATTGCCTCACATTCTACTTTTTGATTTATCCAGATACTCTGTTGATGTGGGGAGAGAGGTGCTATACAAGATAGTTTGACTGCACTCGTGTATCACACACAGAGCACCACATCAGGACATTTCAGCTGAGGGTGTACAACACTCTACCCGCAGAGCAACCACTCCTGAAACTATCAGTAAAAAAAAGAATAGAATTCAATTATAGGTCTTCCATTATTTTTTTCTTTTTTTTTTTTTTTTTTTTTTTGATGTTTATGTGTTTGAGTGAGGAAATAAAATGAAGAATA
>JAVCKT010003207.1:0-14269 GCA_032273925.1 Rhynchotus rufescens | reverse complement strand
AGAAAAGAAGAAGCAAAAAAATGAAAGAAATTCAAACCTCTCCAAAATGAGTTTGCAAACAGGAGAGCTGCCCACATCTCTGGAGGATTTTTCAAGTTACGGCTGCATTTCCCAAACCAACTGGCCCTCTAGTGTTTTGAGGCTTTTTGTGCAAAGAGCTTCTGTCAGTGGCTAAAGGCTCTGACTGTGCTGGAGGGAAAGCAGAGGGTTTTGCAGGGTCTCATGAAAGACTGGTGAAATTGTTTGAAACTGTTTGAAAAGTGACATGGGACTGTTTGATTATAGTTTCCTATCTACACATTTTGATGAGGATTTCCGAAAGTGCCTTATTTCAAAACTATGCAGCAGCACTGGAGTGCACTCTTTCCTAAACTCTCTAATGAATGATCGCTAAGAAGGAAGATGAGGGGAAGGAAACACAGTGACGCTTCAGCTCTGTAGCAAACTAGGATCCAGATGGCACACGTTGTTATAGCAATATGCTGGATTAACTTTAAGACTCCCCTGGTTCCTACTCTCCTGTTTAACTTGTCTTTCTTTAAGCTATTTTGGTATGATTTTTTTTTTTTTTTTTTTTTTTTTGCTAGGTAGTGCCATAAACATGCATGGTTTCAGGCATGCTGTTTGCTTTCAGAAGAACTTTTCTGCATATTGGTTAACCCCTTATGTACTAATCAATTGATGCCATGATCCGTTGCATCAATGCACATCCACTAAAGTGAATAAGAAATATTGAACATGCATTTCCAGAGTCATGTACAATATGAGGTAGAAGTTTGTATACACAGAAAAGAACAGAATTAACCTCTTTGGGCTAGAACAGGTTTTCACAGGTTTTAACCCTAAATCATTTTCTTGTAACACAGATGTAGTAATGTATGAAATTTCTGTGGGGAAGTTTCAGGCCACAGTTTGGGATTGCCCAACTTTGCTGAGGCTGCAGGACCAGTGGTAGAGCTTCTCTCCGTGACTTGCAGACCCTATTTTCCCTTCTAAGCTGTCATTCACACTTGCTCTTCCATCCTGGTGCAGACACAGTAGTGATCATCACTACTACTCTACCTTCTGAAACAGTTGGTTGGTGAGACACCCAGTGGTGACACGGAGCATTGGTTGAGACTGTCGGTGGGACCTGCTGGGCATCTTTCTGCAAACGTCCCGGAGAAATAACAATGTCCAACCTGTAGCTTTAATCCTTTATCATGCGCCTGTTTTGCGTTCAGAGATAGTTCATCACCCAAAGCAGGCCACAGGGACACCTTCCAGAATATTTCGGATCTGATGGCTACAAAACTTACTTCAATTGCCTAATATCAGCTGTCCAGTCATAAATGAGATGCTGCAGGGAGTCACAGCTGACCTCCAGCTGCTATTTCAGAGGGCAGGAGTTGCAGAGCTTGCAAATCCTGTGCAGTACCTGCTAACATTAAGAAGATATCTTAGACATACCCTAAATACAACTAAATGCTGTTCAGAGTGATCTCACTTGGTAGGGTAAATGTGAATCTAAACCACTTTCAATCAGAAACCAAATGCAGAATTCGGCCCCAAATTAATCCTAAAAATAGATGGCTGCTATCTGGCCAGCTGAATTGTTTTCTGGGGTTCATTTGTATTGACTATATTACTGTTGTCTAGATTAGGAACAGCTGTCTAGTGAAAAATAGAAATCTACAGGAGACTTGAGACCTTCTGGAAATAGCTTGAAATCAAAGAGGTCATCCTACAGCTTCTCAAACAATGCTAGACTTTTATATTGTGACTGAAATGAACTCTACTTATATCACATAAAATGGAGACAGTTGTGGCTGCCATATGCTTCTTCTAGCAGAGATCTTTCCTTTCCCCTTTAGGTATGATGGTTAGCTAAGGCTGAATAGATTTTCCCTTTGTGACCTTTAGAAATGACTGTCTCTCTCCACTGACTTAAAACTAAACCTGGTGCTTACTTTAACCTGGATAATGTGTAATGTTTAGGAACATCCATGTCTAGAATAAGTGCTAGTGTCAGGAGCATCACAGAATACCTTGAAATGCTGCAAAGCTACCAAGCTTTTGAATCTAAGCATTTCTGAATGAATGGCTGAATTATATGTGAGGGGAAAGAGTCTCTGCTTGCCTACAGTCTAAGGACTGGTACAGGTCACATAGGGATTTGGTCATCATAGGATTGTTTAATGAAGGTCTTTGTTAAATTATAACCTGAGAAAACAAGAAAAACATAGAAAATACTGTGTCCCAGAGATTTCCTGAGGAGCTATTAACTATGTTCAAAATATATGCATTTTTTTCTTGCTTATTGACACTACTCCCCTTTTTATCAATTCTCACCTCTATGAAGGATGGCAAGATATTACCAGGTATTAATTATTTGCCACAACCAGACCAGCATAAATACATTGTTTATAAAACAATAAGCAACCTCATATGCTCCCCAGAGAGGCTGTGGAGTCTCCTTCTCTGGAGATCTTCAAAACCTATCTAAATGCCACTCTGTGCCCCGTACTCTGGGTGTCCCTACTTGAGCAGGGGTTTGGACAAGATGATCTCTAGAGGTCCCTTCCAACCTCAACCATTCTGTGATGCTGTGATGCTGTGATTCTGTTTATGCCATAGTGATGTGAATGCAGAAACTACTGCAAGAAATTCTGTTTCCCAGTCACTGATAGTTTGACATTGGGATGGTGAGTGCTTTTCTCTTTCTCCTATGCTCCCGATTATCAGCCAGGGCAAACCAATAATTAACTGCAGTGCATGTTGCTGGAGGTGAGGACAAGTAATTCATCGCAAGGAAATAGTGTTTTCTTGCTGGAAAGTTACTAAGCAGAGCTATGGCCATGTGAATAATACATGAGATTATTTCCTTTCAGGAAGGCTACTGGCAAGCATTTCTGCTTGTTGGAAATTTGGACTTGGCGAGAACATAGTATTTACATTGTTCTGGCAACAGAGAACACAGGGAACAGTTATGTGATTCTCATATTCTAGGTCCCAGGAGAACTGTCAGTATCCAGCTGAATAAAAATAAATAAATAAATGATGAGAGAATTTAACATTAATCTAGGTTCAGATGTATAGACTTAAAAGACAGAGTATGCATTTTAATTTCATTTTACAGGATGAATGTTACTAGAGTTTCTTTAAATCTAAGTGATAAAAATGAATATTTCTAAATGCATCCAAATAACTTACTTTTTATACATGAGGCTACAGTCCTAGCTATTTTTTTCAAATCTGAAAGTCTGAAAGAGGTGATGGAAGAAGTTGTTGGATATATCAAAGATGAATAAAGAAAGCTCTAACTTTTTTTTATTATGCTTTTTTAAAAAGACAAAATTTCTTATCTCAGAAAACCATCAAGTTCTCGCACATTGAGGAACATAAATCACAGCAGAATAGGCAGCCTCCTGTTTCATTCACTGAGCTCCATATGCTTATCTACCTCGTGCTCCTGCGTTTCAGGCTCCTAAAATGTCCCAATCAACATTCCTTTTGAATTATGATACATCATGTTAATCATTCTCTACAGTGTCCCAAAAATGTATGTAAATTAGAGTTTTGATGAACCAGAATATTTTTACAAAATTTCTGCATTAATCACACATGCACATACGCACACACACACAGAGAATGTGTTCCGAGAGGAGGATATTTTTGGACTTCATTTGTTTTTGAAGTAGAGTGAAGCCAGCAGGCTGATGCTGCTTGTGAGCAAGGACACATAGGTGGCAGTATGCCAAGCCCCAGGGCAAGAAGTGTCTTCAGTTTAAGTCTCTTCCTGTCAAGGCTGTAGCAAAGTGGGAAAAAAAAAAAAAAAGAAAAGAAAAAAGGAAAAAGAAAGAAAGCAACTTATCAGTTTCTTCTTTCCTTGTATTTCCCTTTCCCCATTCACACTCCTGGTGTAGTGTTGGTTGTTCCGAGATGTTTGATGTTGTAATAATGTCACTATTTTTAGGGTTATCATGACACAATACTGTTCTGCTATGGTGGATTAATGTTTTTGCTTGATCTATTCTTCCAGACTGAACAAAACCACCAACCCATTGACTTTCAAATTGTCCGTCAAGCAGCTGCTCCCGCTGAGTACCTAGCTGCTGTCTGCTGAGGTTGGTTAGAAGTCAGCTAAGTGCTAGCACTGGCTGATTGTAAATCCTGATACTTTTCTGATTTCGTCTTACCTATTTTGTTGTATGTGTGTTCTGTCATGTTTTTTAACGTCATATTCAGACCTAACAAGAGATGTCTGGCTTATTGCTTCCACTGGTGTGATTGTGTGAGGCCGAGATCAACACATGGGGCATGAAGCCAGAGCTTTCTCTCACAGAAGCCTTTGGAAAGTATCTAGTATGAAAACACTAGTTATACTCTTAGGGTATAGAAAAGCAAGGACCAGTAATTACTATATATTTATTCAACTGATGCCCTGGTTGACATGCTCTGAGGTACTTCCATGGACCATCATCAACCAGTTACAACATAGGCCATGTAGGAGGGAAAACTTTCTCTCTGTGACTGTGCTTTTCCTTTCTTAAAGGTCTTTTTTTTTTTTTTTTTTTGACAGAGCTAACCATGAGTTAGTTCACTCTTCAAAATACTTAAGACCTTACAGTGAAAGCAGCCTATCTCTTCACTTATCCATTCCAGTGAGGTTGCAGTCTAAACGCTTTTTGGCTTTACCGATCAACCACAGATCATCACTGCTCCCTTTTCTGGAAACTATTTGGATTTCATGAAGTTGATGTGGGTTTTAAGAAGCTGAAGCTGAGCTTTAAGAAGCTACTATGTTGTGCAGCGTTTTGCCTACCACACCTGTAATGTTAATGAATTGTTTATAATGAATAATATGCACAAGATAAAATGATATTAGACATCTATTTATAAAGAGTTATTACAAAAAAAGTTTTGTATATATACATCATATATAAAAATGTGAATTATATGTAATTGCATGCACACAGATACATGTATACAAAAGCACATATACAATTAAATACACAAAGTACACAGGAAAATTCAGAAAAGGGGAATGGTTTGTCTCTATGGTAAATATTACAAAAAACATTGAATTTCATGTTTAAAACACTACCGGCGTACAGAGACAGTCAAGTTGGATGCTATCTTTTTAAAGAGGTATCAAATCTTTTAAGTGCATGCAATTTTATGGCTAAATATAAACAGAAGAATCCTTCAATAATCATAAATACAGCTGTAGAGCCAAATTCTCCTTCTAATGATGCAATAGAAATATATATAGATACACATATATATTCTAACTCACAGTTTGAAGTTCTTAATTTTCGATACCCAAGACTCAGTTTCCTGCCAATTTTATAAGTTTTCCTGTTGTCAATTGCTTTCTAAAATAATTTTGAGTGAGGTGAAATTAAGTTTAACTTTAAAAAATTAGAAACAGATGTTTTATCTCTATGAATGGCTATGTCACCTTTATATCTTGTATATCATTGACTCCTGGCTCAAGATATGGATCCTATTGTTTGTGCTTAATTTTGCACCATTTTCAATGAAAATGGAGGTGGATTTTTTTTAATTAGCAGAGTGAGAGGACTGAAGAAGTTTAAAAGTAAAGAAGATCTGCAAACAAGACAGAACAATATAATGCTGATAGTTAGCATTATATTACTTACATTGTACTAATGGCTTAGTGTGTGTTGGTTTGAGGTGGTTTTAATGGCAATAATTAGCTAATCAACACTGTTTCAAAAAGCAAAAGTATCTTGCTTAAGAGTAGGATGGCATTCATAGGCTAAGCTAGTACCGTTTTAGGAAACATTAAGTAGTCAAGACTGATGACTGATGATGATAACCCAAAGAGAGGAAATCAGGCAAATCTAGAATTGGATGAGGCTGGGGCTGCATTAATCCATATGAGGAAACAACAGCCACACAGTCATAGGAGTACAAATGTCTGGTGAAAGCCATGGCCTCCCACCTACTCCTTCCTGTGGACATGAGTCTTATCCCCAAAACTACATATTTTCTGAGCATTCAGATTCAACATCATTATTTTCATTTCATATACTTGCCAGTTTAGACTGATGTTCGCATTTAGGTATTTAAAATATGGATATACAGACCTTCTGCTTTGATACTGACTTAGAGATCTTATCTAGAAACATACCAATCTCAGTAGTTCCATTTTACAGCAGAGCAAAGTGAGTGGCAGGGTGTGGGATTTGGGAGAGGAACTGCAGTGAGTTGTGGCACTTGGAAGAATAGGATCCACAAGAGATGGCTGCTAATTTGCTGCTGTGTCTATGCATGGTACCCTGACCTTTTTTAATTAAGTATCCAAATTGATCCAAAGGTACCTAAAGTTTCATAGATATGAGCAGCTAGTGTTACATTTACAGCTACAGCTTTTCAAACACTGGGAAGAGTTTATGTAGGGAAGATTGATTATTCTGATCAGAATTCTTAGCAAGAGAGACATTTCTTGGTGGCAGCATGTTGAGTCCTTATCTGCCTGTTATTCCAGGGGATGGTAACACTGATCCAGAGGCAGTCCAGGGAGGGAAGATTCATTTGACATAGGTCAATAAGTTTTTGTATATGGATAGAAGAGAATGAGCTCTCAGTAAAGTATTTGCATAGAATCCATGGAAGTTGATCCTGACATTAATGAATGAAAATGACATTTAGGAGCAGCAAAAATCTGTAAAGTGAAAAGCATGTGCTTACTGAGCATTCTCCAAGCTGGTGAAACCAAATAGGAATGCCATTTAGTTCATTTACAGGCCTCAGAGCGGTCAAGATCCCTTCTGTCAAGAGTCAGCTGATCACGCACTCCATGTTTCATGATATACAAACAGGTACTTAAAGCATTCACTCTTGGAGGCAAGCTTTTATATATGTCACAAGTTTCATTGGGAAAAAATATTGAAGCCTCAGATCATTGAAGGATATTTTGAAAATATCATCCTTGTATATGACAAAAGCTCAAAATTGGAAAAAAAACCCTAAATTTTTTATAATTCTACTCCTAAAAAGAAGTAAACAAGCAAATAAAAAATAGCATAAAGATTTTGGAAGTAAAATATACATTTTTTAATGGTTCAAGCTCACTGAAATCAGATTGGTAAGTGGTATTATGTCTTGGTGGGAATTCTTATTATAGTTTAGGGTATCTAGAAAGTTGTCAACCTAAATGAAAATAATTTTATGTACATAAAAGGGGACTTTATTTTCACAGTAGAAAAAAAATAGTTAAGATGTACTGCACAGCTTCAGTCCCAGTAGGATTCTGGATTTGATTTTAGCTGCATGAGGCCATGAAATTAGAGATAACATTATTTCATTCTAAATTGAGAGAGGAATTAAAGGGAACAGCTCTGTTTGCATGTACAGAAAGATGGAGGAGGACCTCAAGGGTCTTTGCCTTATCTTACTATCTCTGAAACAGATTAAACGCACTGTGATTATCGTTTATCCTATATATCGTATATGCTGAAAAAGTAAGAATCCCTCTTTCTAGATGGTATGTCCTCAGCAAACTTGTGTTTTATGGGGCCTGCTGGTGAATATTGCTTCACATTCATGATGGTAGATGGAAATTATTAGAGATGAATCAGATGATTACAGGATGCTTCCAGTTCACATGGATGAATCTGATTGGTATAGTCACAAAATATAGTCAAGATGTTTTGACATATACCTTTTATTACCCTTTTCTTCATAATATTCTGTACAAAAACATTTTTCTGGATTAAGTACTCCAAAGAATTTGAGTCTATGTTGCCCAAAAAAATCCTTCTGACAGGTGCTAGATACAAAATCCTTTTCACAGATGATCATCCTTCTCTTGTATATCAGAAAATTGGCATTAACTCAGAATGTACTGCTGGATCCATTTGCCTGAGGACTGAAAGGAAAATAATGTGCAGAATAGTTTTTATCCTTTACACAACTTGTATGCCTTGGGAATCTAGTATATTTTGAGCAATCAACAAACATCAGGTTTATTACCTAGGAAAAAATGATTCATATTCACTCTCTAACATGGTTTATCTGGTAGATTTAATTGCAGTAAATGTGCTAGTAAGTTGTACAAATGCAAACAGAAGGGTTTTATTTTATTTTATTTTTTATCATGAAGGAGTATACCAAATTGTCTTTGGCTGTATGTTATGGCACCTTGAAAAATCTTAAGATGCAGGGAATTGTGGGATTGACAGTTTTCATCAGAATTACATTCTTTTGATCATACAGATGAGCCTGCATTAGTCATGATGGTAAAAGACAGGAAGAGATGTCACAGTTCAGGGCAGGTAATAGGTCAGTTCAAAGAGTCTCTGCTCGTCCAGACACCTACAAATAGACTAGAAATGGCAAACATTATAGTACTGCTAGATAAATATCACCAGGAATTATACTATTAGGAGATCTTCATTTTCCAGGTATAGTGTGCTATTGATAGTGGTGGTACCCATCTTTCTACATGCAATAAAAAAAACTCTCTGAAAAAAAGACTGCTCTTGTTGTTCATTTTAGTGACATCCTTCATGGCAATATTTGCATTGTTAATAAATAAATTAATAATTTTATTTCTGAGTTTATCTAATTTCTCTGTGACTTTTTAGTATGATTGTCTTCTAAATTGAAGCTCTATTAATTATCAAAGTTTGTTTTCTCTTATAGGTGATTATGACATGTGATTGCATCTCTCTTGTGGTCTCTAAGATAACTTAAATTGATTGATATCATCCTTTTTATCCCACAATTTTTCCATCCCATCAGTCATTTACTTGCTTTTTTCTGAATCCTTTCCAATGTTTTCAGCATCCTTTTTAAACATACAGCGACCACCACTGTGCACAGAATTACAAGAGATATTGTAACTTGGAGAAACACAGAGTTTGGTTTTATACCCAGTGGAATATTTGTGTGTTTATAAACCCAGGATAACATTAACCTTTTTGACTGCAGAACTGTACTGTGAAATTGTTCTCTGTTGTATATGCTTTGTCATCCTAAGACCTTTTTAGAGTCACAACTGTCAAGATTAGAGCCTCCCATTGTATTATCATGACCTCAATTCTTTGTCTTTGATGTATATTTTCATATTTGAAACACATAGTTTTCTAAAAAGTTATAAGGATAGTGTGTTTTCTTTATTTATTTATCCGACAGCTAATCATCTTGCCATGTACAAAAGTTGGTTTTTTTTGTGCATGTACATTTTACTGTACATTAGAATTTCCCCAAGACATTGATAAAAAGATTTAAAAGTACAGAACTAATAAGAACTAAAAAAACCTCAGTGGGATCCCACTTAAAATACAGCTGCTTGATGGTGATTCGACATTTAGAATTATGTTCTGGAATTTATTTTTTAAGAAGATTGATTCATTTAGTATGTGAATGTTGAATTATTTAATTTTATCACTCTAGATGTCATGTGGTATCAAGTCAAGAATATTATAGAAATCTATTGCAGCAACATCACTATTTTCATCATAAACATATCAAAATGTTGCCAATATAGTTTAATGTTCTACAATGTAGAATAGAATTAATTAAAGCTCATGCTTGCAATTTTATTGATAGTTTTATTTTAGCCCTTCTATGATTCTGTGTGTGCCCCTGCTGTATCAATCAATCTGCAGTTTCCCATATGAACAATTTTATCCATTTTTATGTATTGTCAAAACATGGATTTATTCTAGTTTCTGGAATATCTCCAGTGTTTGAAGTGATAATGGAAAATCAGCATTTTTGATCAGCAGTTTTTGATATGAGAGTTCTTCAGCATCTATCTTATCTGTTAAGTCATTAGGTAAGAATTATCTGGACATGTCAATATTAAAATATTCAGTTTTAGTAATTACTTCTAGATAGTACTCTTAGTTATGGTTGCAGTCAGTAGTGTTTTACTCACTTTACGTATATGACAACATTATTTTCTTTCCATTTTCCCCTCCTTTCCAGTTCAGAAATATGCACAGCAAATGTCTGTATTGCTATTAATTACTCTGTCTAGCAATTTACCAATACACATTTTAAACTTTGATATTTAATTCCATCTTCATGATTGCCAAGATTGTAACTATTGTGGTTTCATTAACTACACAACAGAAGTCATCTGTCTCTGACAATGTCATTTTTAACTTTCAAGACAAGCAATATGATTCGTTGTCTTTAATAAAGTATGATGCTGAGTCCCTCATAGTCCATTAACTGGATTACAAAAATAGTTTAAAAGTTTCTTAATGAGTAAGTGTTGTTAATTGTCAGGCTGCTATAACTATTATCTATTTAAAATAAATTTTTGTCTCGTGAATAGAGGTAGAACTTACACAGTCTACATTTTCATAGTCTGTCGATTTTGATGCTGATGTCAAGGTTTTTTTTTTCTGTGCAGAAGCAAACAGAATAATAATAATTAATTGTCAGGAAATGTTTTAAGATTCAGCATGAATATTTGAAGGTAAGGAAATGTTAAAGAAATTGATTCTTGTTCTTATTCAAATAAGCATGGTAAAGGAAAAAAAAATAGAAAGACTGAAATAAAAAGCATAAATCTGTAGACCTCTCTCCCTGGCAGTCAACAGAACCTGAGAATATATAGCAGAGATTGTTGTACAAGTATTTATGCTATGTGAAATGGCAATTGACCCTGTATTTCAGAAAGAACTTTATCTAAATGAGTGCTGTGAAAAACACTACCTGAATTTTCATTTTCCATCATCTGCTGCTAGATATCCTATGTCTATCCAGCCTGATTGCTTCCAACTGTGATTTTTTGGGGGAGCCGAGACTGATGTCCTGCCTGATATCTTTTTCTCTTCATATATACTTCATGTATAACTTAATTAGCAGGTGAATGCCTATTTGACTTTTATTAAGTTAATGGTGAGTGCATTTGCAAGAGATAGCAGATACCTAATAAAGCATGCAGAATTTAGGCCACTAATCTCTCACAATATGTTACAGAACATAATGTTTAAAGTCATAAAGTGTGTGGTTTTTTTATGAGTGGATACTGTCTATGTCTTCCATTTCATTTAATTAATAGTTTACCTGGTCTGTCACAGTCCTATGCCATACTATATTGGCAACAATGATATGTTACCTAACAGAACAGACGACATAAATATTGTTAGAGAGAAAGATGTATATCATTATGCAAATGTTATCTTTTTTATTGTTTTATTAGAAGAGTTGTATTGATTACGAATGCTCTTTTTCAGTGCCTGATGCTTCTTCAAAACTTGATCAATATTGGTAAATGATAACTAGACATGTGAATCTTCTCATTTCATCCATCCATGGGAAGGATGAGAGTAATTTTGTACACATGAAGAGAATTGGAGAAGTCATTAAGGGCTTGATACTCAAAGACTAGAAAAAAAAAAACTACTCAAGAAAGATCTTCACTAAATACAAGTCTGTTGATTCTTAAGGTATTACAAAAGAGATCAGTCAGCTTGTAGACAAAGCCATTGCAAGTATATCCCTAGTTTTTAATTGCCTTACATGTCTTCCAAAAGAGCATTTGGAGAATGTTCTGCTCTTCCTATGACAAACAGTTTCAGCTCTTATGTGATTAATCTCTCTGATGACAGTTTAGAAGGCTCAGGCATGAGTACTTCACATTTTGAAAGCCTTCAGCAATATGGATTTCAATCAATCAGCTATATGCCTGCTGGAAGAAATCACAAAAAGAAGATAAGCTTTGCTGAACTGTATTCATTTAATTCAGAGTTTCATTATGGTGTTCATATTGAACTAATAACATCAAATGCCAATGAACGGACTCGAAATCTCATTTGGAAATATATCAGATAAATCTTTTTGTGGTGCCCATTATAGATCTGGATTCTATCCTTCCAAATAAATAGTACATTTAACTATTCATACACTGATACAACTGTCAAAAAGTACATAGATGATGTATAAAGTTTGAGTGAACTTACAAGATTGAAACTGTGTGGGTTCTTGAAAAGGAAAAAAAAAAAAGAACTAAATATTAGGAATTAGGAATTAACCATCATGAGCACATATAAAGTCATTAAAAATTATTGCCATTACAAGTGAGATATGTTTGAACAGTTCAGAATAAAAATGAAATGTGTTTGTTTTACAGCCATAACATTTCATTTTTTTTATGATATCTTCTTATGTGACAGTGTTGTATCATTGAAAAAAGGTGCATTCCAACTTTTCTTCAGTGCTAAACAAAGATATTTATTCAGAATAAATGCTGCTTTTCCTAAAATCCACTACCTCGTTTTCTCTCTCTTCACCTTAGAAATTTGCCTTAAGCCTTCTTTAACATCCTATTTTGTTTGCCTCATTTAAAAAATAGCAATTCGAAAATGCATATGCAAAACATTTTGCAAGACAAATCTTTGCTCTGAGAATGTTGATTTTAATTTTAGTCCTTCCATAAGCTCATGAAAATATCTTAACATTTGAATTTGAATGTCTAAAACATTTAAACAAACACCGAACATTTGAACATTTAGAAGTCTCTGTTGGAGAAATATAAAAAGGAACACAGAGATTGTTTTCTGAGAAGTACTTAGGTAGGTTATATATTAATTTTCATTCCATGAATTTATTCTATTGATCATATTACTATAAATGAGAAGCAAAAAATTGCAGTTTATATTTTATTGCAGTTTCGAACTTTGAAAAATGATTTATTTGTGGAAATAAAATAAAATTTTGTAGTACAGATACTAATTAGTTACAGCAAAAAAATAAGGGTTTTTCTTAGGTCAAACGGTAGAGAAAGTTTTATAATTAAAGACATAAAGCAGTGAAAGCTAAAGAAGTGCCATATGAAGGAGTCCTACTACAGTGCCTGTGGTAAATCTCTGTTTAATACTGGGGAGAATTAGGTCCACTGAAATGCCTTCTGGATGAGATCCTGGTCATTTGAACTAATTTGCTTTAGAACTATATACTAGATAGTTCAAATTTAGGACAAATGTGAGTGTCTAAAACTGTTGTTCTGAACCCCATTCAAATGCACTGTATTAACAATAGAGAACATCACCAAAATTGTTTTAAATGGTAGAGAAGGACAATACATTACTAGCCAAAAATGTGATATACTGAAAGGTCTGACACTGCATTTGGAATCACATAGTGCCTTGCCTTCCTAGTCCTAGTCCTTTTGCCTTCCATCCTTCCTATACACATATTTTTAATATATATTTTATATTTCTTTTTTCCTTAGAATGAGGATTTTTTTTTGCCTCAGACTAATGGAAAAAGAAAACTTAGATAGCAGTAGATAGCAGTAGATAGTAGTAGAAGACATTAATTACTAGAAGATTCTTGCTTTACTTTATACTTTGTCCAAAACAAAATATAAAGATAGTTCTCTAACAAGTTGCAGAAAATATTATCTGTGCTATGCCTCTGCTTGCCAAATTCTGGCAGATACTGGGGCCAAGGCAAAGAGGAAAAATCTTGTCCTTGCTTGTCCAGTTTAATCTGTGATTTCAAACAAATCCAACAGCATCCTCTTCAGATCAGACAGCTGTGACTGGATCTGAATAATCATCTCATCATTTTTTTTCAAGAGAAATTCAGCCAATGATGGAGTAGAATGCCTTCTTCATTCTCTTGTATGAATAAAGGACAAATAGGAATGTGATGTCCTGCTGAGAATGACAGTCTAAAAACATGCCCAGACACATTGGCTGGAAGGTGTGCTGAAAGATCTGAGAGCCCTCCATAAGGTGTTCTTCAGGTACTCCTCTGTGTCAGCTCTTGTCTAGGAACACTTCACCAGATTTCTAGCAATTTCATTTTCTTATCCATTTCCCATTTCTTCTCCTTTCCTCTCTGAGAAAATTTATAAATTTGACATAAGATGAAGATATTTTAAGAACTGCCGTTAGTCTTTGTATACAGTGTCTTATGCTCTTACCAAAGTTATTTGACCTCTGCCTCATTATATTCTGTCCTATCCAATTCACCTCTACCCAGGTTCTTATAGCACCCCGTCTATGTAGAAGACATAAACAGGCAAAATCAGTTACAAGTAAGGAATTCATTTTCATGTGGCACTACAAATGTGGGACAAGTATCATAGCTGTAAATTGTTTTGAGATAGCTACAAATCTAAAGGCAGATTCACATATTTCATCAGCTGTTTTCATTGGTGGCCAGCGATAGGACGAGGGGTAATGGTCATAAGCTGGAGCACAGGAAGTTCTGTCTCCAGGTGAGGAGGAACTTCTTTACTGTGAGGGTGACAGAGCAGTGGAACAGGCTGCCCAGGGAGGTTGTGGAG
>JAVCKT010003206.1:0-40780 GCA_032273925.1 Rhynchotus rufescens | reverse complement strand
AAATATATATGATACACTTTTCTGGAAATTTTAGCTAGAAAAACTAAATTTAAGTGCAAGTACATACTATTAATCACTTCACAATTAAAAAAATACTGAAACTATGAAGTAGGGATATCATTTTTGACTCAGACATAGTCTAATTGACAAATTCAGTAAGATAACAAGACCCATGGTGCAGGGAACAAATCCCTTTCCAAATGATTAAGTTATATTTTCTGTACAGGCAGCTCTGCAAGGAAGAATGCTCAGCATGAAGTGTAAATATCAGAAGTCAGTCACATAATACCATATCATGCTTTCCTCTCCACAAACCTCAGCCCATAGAGACAGAGCAGGAGGAGGATGACTGGGGAACTCAGGCAGGAAGGGTTATTTCTCCAAAGTAACTGCTCCCGAGTGCTCCACTGCACTCGGTGCTGGCCAGGCCAGGCTTCATTACACATGGTCATTTAAATGACAAGATAACTCTGTAGGCAAGAGCCATGGCCATATCTAGGGCACCAACTGAATGCATCATGCTCTTCAGTGGCTTTAATGTAGTGGCTTAACAAAGTGCATATAGAAAATTCCATTTTCTAACATAGCATGTTACCTTTTTAACATACATATTAACAGTAAGTGCTAGCATAACAAACATTTGTTTGGTGCCATAAGGGCTGGGGAAAAAAAAAAAAAACACACACACAATACTTATTCCAAGGATCTGTTTTGATCTTTAACACATGAGTAGCTCTTCTGATATCATTAGCTGTATGTGCATAACAATACAGGCCAGCTCCTCAACACCCTACTGAAGTGGAACAATGTTGGCTTATTCCAGCTAAAGCTCCATCTTTATGTAAGTCTTTGCATTATGTAAAATGCAAAATGAAACACTGAAGAGAGGCAAAAAGTGAGGAATGTTGAAAGCAAACACAAAAATCACCTAAAATCTATAGAACACATACAAGAAATACTTTTGTTTGTCTGATTATAGATACTGCCTTTGAAGCAAGTCTTAACAAGAGATTTTAGTTATCAGGACTCTTCCTAGATGTAATAGGTATGGAGGACATAAAAATTACTATATTTGGATTTAGAAATTTCCTAAAATATATTTCAAACTTTCTAGATATCTGATATCTCATAACTGCCTGGTCCAGAAAGTAGAAGAGTTCAACAACTTAAAATGTGTAAAAACATTTAATCTTGAACTGCTAAACTTGGAAAAATAAACTGATTGTGAAAATTGAGCTATCTTGTGCTAAGTCTTAGCAAAGTTGGACCTCAGCCACAGCTTTTGGGTGGATACGCTTACAAATATCAGCAACGGAACAAACAAACAGATAGACAATTTCCATGGCAATTAAAGCTACTTAAGCTTTTGCACAGAAATAGGGAATACAAATTGTGGTTTCTAAAGGTTTTCAGGGTAAGAAATAGAGTCCTAACATGCTGTCACATCCTATCAATGTCAAAAAGGATCTGCCTTCCTTATGAATCAATATAATACTGCACAAAGACAATTTGGGAGGTAGACGATATTCAGGCCTTGGTATTTATTGGCAGTGTGCAATACATGATGTGACATTTTGTACATACCTTCTGTTTTTAATCATTAGAGAAGCACACAAATCTCTGAAATCGACTGGGACTGAAGGTGCTCCTCATTTCTGAAAGTAAGGCTGCTTGTATTCAGGTACTAAAGTGATCATACTAGAGACACAAGTTAAAAATGTTGTCTTTAAAAAAATTCAGAATAAAATATACAACAAGCCTGAAATATTTCACCTAGGTTAATATTTCTCTATAGTTTAAAAATTAGCAGACCCCTCATTTTCTGCTCTACATTTTCTGCCTTTATTACTACAAAATAAATAGGCTGACCACAATTCCTCTTCATCCCCCTCAGCAAATAACATCTTAGACAAGAATAATAGAATCTGACAGGGTCTCTGCCAGTGCTGCTGGGTAACATCCTTTACCTTACATTCATGTGTTCATGTATGTATACATGAATGCACAACAAACATGCACACACAAGAACTGTCTGTCCCAAATGAAGATGTAATTTTAACGAGCATTTCAATGTTAAAAATACATCATAGGCAGATGTATTGAAAGAATGCTGCCCTAAATTTCTTCTGAAAATGTCTCTTTCTGGATATTTGAAATCTAAATATCCAATCTAAATTCCATCTAAAACTTCCTCTTGGAGATAATTTTCAACAAACTAAAGTATGTTAATTTAAAAGCTTGCTCTTTGGCATGAAGCATAAAGTGTATATTCTTTCACTATAGCATAGTGCTTAATATTAGAATGTAGGAGTATTTCATATCAGTGTTTTATTTAGAAATATTTGCATGTTTCCACACGCAGCCCTTGTAGCGGGACAGACCGGGGAGCAGAGCTGCTGTTCACCCTGGGCCCTGCCAAACGGGCCCCAGGTTTCCCAGATGTTGGGCAGTCTCTGTCCTTGGAGATTTTTCAAGACCCAGAGCACGGAGCCACCCTCACAGCTGCCTTTGCTTCCTCAATTCTTGCCTCGGAGAGTCTGTAATTCTACGAATAAGCAGCATCTAATTAAATGCACATCTGCCAGAGTAAAAGCCAGTTTTCAATATGGGTTCAACAAGATCAAAATCCTCCTCTCTCCATTGTGTTTGTCTTCACAGAACCAGTTGGTGTCTGTGCTCCTCTTTGAGGCCACTTGAATTCTTCATTTGTAGGTTGTATCTGGGGCAGTTGCATAATCAGGTGTGACTGGAGGGTGTTGCTCCTGTTACGGCTCTGCAAGCCACGGGCTTGGATCTTCCGCCTAATAACGGTGAGGTGGGTGCTGTGGAGCAGCAGGTCTGCAGATTGTGAATGTGCTTTGTAGAGTATAAAATTTTAGGAAAATTCGCAAAGGAGAGTTAATATTGTTGACAAAGCAGTACTTATATTAGGGTGGAGATATTGTAGGCTATGCTGTAAATCTAAGGTGTATTTTTGAGTAACCCCTTCCTTGACACTTAGTGCTTTAATAGAACAGTAGATTAAAACATATCTGATACATGCAGTTCGGACAGCTGAATGACTCTTAATGGTAATTAATTGGGTATATATCTTGTATTATTTGCATTGGCCCAGGAATGTTTGTGATTATGAAGTATATGGAGTGCTACAGCCTCTGGTCAGCTACAGATTGGTTGAATATCCTTAGGGGAAAACCTTTGCTGCTGCTCAGCTGAGTACTGCTAGAGCAGCTTGAAAGAAAGAGGGAAGGAAGGAAGGAAGCGAGGGAGGGAGGAAGGAGGGAAGGAGGGAGCACAAGAGCCTCCCTGCAGCTAACCTGGCTTGTGGCTAGCTTGGCTTGCAGAAGGGGATACAGGGAAAGCCGGAGGGCTAAAGGGGCATCTTCCATCTGTGCTGGAGATGCAAAGTCATGCTATCTAAAGGGAAAGAAAGATGACATTGCCCTTTACCCCGGGTTTAATGTAGGTCATTTGGGTCACCAGATGACATGACTTTAATGGCCAAACTGCTTTTAACAATTGCCTTGGGCAGTGTTTAATTTCACTGATCTTTGCCAGGCTTCAGCAGAAGGGAGAAGAAAAATCCACCTTGGTTGCGGGTTTTCACACAGCGTGCAGCTGCTGCGGCCGTCGTCTTTTGTGACCGACTGGGCAGCATACAGCTGCATGTACCTATATGGTTCTACACGTATGAAAAGGATGGCTCAAAACTCATCAAATTGGTTATATTTTTAATCTCAGTTTCTTACTGGTTAATATCTCAAGGACTGGGCAGAAGGGCAAATTCTATCCACATTATCTTTGTGTGCGTGTATGTATATTTCTTTCTTCGTAAGAGGTTTAAGCCAATTATTCAATTCTTTCACTAGAGATCTGCTATCTCTCTTTCTCTGTATGTGTATATGCATTTATAGTACTTAGTGTGTATATA
This sequence comes from Rhynchotus rufescens, assembly GCA_032273925.1. NCBI lineage: Eukaryota > Metazoa > Chordata > Aves > Tinamiformes > Tinamidae > Rhynchotus > Rhynchotus rufescens. The sequence continues at coordinate 36,849 of JAVCKT010003206.1, read as the reverse complement.
AATGTATGTGTGTGTATATATAGACAGAAAACTGTCATGAAAGCTGTTACCCTAGTGAATATGCTCTGATATGAGCTTGAAGGCTATGTATAGTTAAATACAACATTGATTTGTAGGTTAGGTAGTAATAGTCTAGGTTATCCAAAGAGCGTGTCAGGGTTCTTGAACTGTGCAGCTACCAGGAGCAGAATTTCATGGCAGTTTAAGTTGAACTGTGACTTTACCCTGTCTTTCCCTGTCTTCCTATTTGTGCAGGAAGTGTCCTTGTGTTCCTATTTGTGTCATAGCAGACATAATCATATACCATAATAACAGAAGGATAAGGCAGAACTCTATTGTCTACTCTTTTTCTGTCCTCTTGACATGCTGGGGCAATAGTTCAGGGACTCATGCAGTTGGTGCTTTCAAAAATTCCTCCCTTTGTATCTTGGGATGTTTCGGTTTATACAGACCCACCGAAGGAGCATTGCTTGGAAGGAATGTCTTGTGGCTGCAGTGAAGGGTACTGTTAATGTGCTAATCAATGGTCCATAATGACTGCAAAAAAAAAAGACAAAGCCAAACAACTGTTAAGAGTTATTGGGGAGAAGGGGTGAAAGAGCAAAGGAGAAAACATGATTTTTGCCATGCACACAAGTCTTCAAATTCCAACCTTCATTTCCTCTAGTAAGAGATACTGAAGTTGGAAAAGATTCAGATTAACATGGCAAGCCTGCCCAAAGGTGTAGCAGCAGTTAAGACTGGACTTCAGTCTGGAAGAAAGATAGTTGAGGCCCATAAAAGCATGTGGGGCAGGAGGAAGTAGTTGTTCATGCCTTATGCAGAAGTGGGGAGCAACAAATGAAATTAGCAGGGGCTGTGCTGAATGCAAATAAAAAGCTCTAATTGCACAAGTCAAGTGAGTTGTAGAACACCTTGCTCAGGGCAGAGCAGTGCTGAAAGCTGAGGTGGCTTCTAAGCCCACTGGCCAAATCCATTATTGCTGTTAAATAAGCCTTGAGCCGTGCGTTGGTGAAGGTTGGGAGAATATTTGCGGATAAATATCACTAAAGCAAGTCCTCTGTTTGTACTTGTCTCTTAAGTACCCGCTGTTGGTCGCTGTGATGACGAGTTTGTGGGGTCTGTGGTATGACACGACAGGTCTGGTTTTGAGGTTGTTTTGACCACCTGTTATTCCTCTTGGAATTGCATGGGCCATTGGGTAAGGTGGGCTGCACAAAGCATTGTGGTGCCTTTGCTGGCAGTGTGTTTTCTGCAGGCGGTGAACTAGGTAAAAGGAGCATGCAGCTTTCTTTTCTGGTCTGTGTTGGTTTTATAATAATAAAATTAAGTATCAAAAGCAATTACAGAAACATCAGAACTAATGAAACCTAGTTACCTAAACTTTTGGCTTTCTTGGCTGATAAATTCAACTTCTCTGTCTGTAGGTGACCTGCTGGAGCAGGGGAGTTGGACTAGATGATCTTTAGATCCCCCTTCCAGCCTCAACCATGCTGTGATAAGGACACAGTCCAGAAAGGCAGCACAAATATCAGAGATGGATTTATCTGGAGCTTTCTAAATATCTAAATGTAAGACACTCAACTTGGCTGCTTATGTGCAGGATTGTGCACAGGCGCAGAGAGGGTATGAGGGCGACATCCAGTTTCTCTTACATTATTTAGGAGCTGACACAGCATGCTGTGATCTTGCTGGTTGTTAACAGCATGTGAATTATGAGGCCAGAGAGGTCTTCCTCCTGACAATAGTTCATGTTTCTAGAAATGCAAAGGTCATGATCATGGCTACAGATTTTTTTTTTCTTAATGCCAACTGGATGCTGGTGACAACTACTGAACGAGATAGCTCTTAAAGCATCATTGACTTATCTTTCTTGTTTTGTGAGTAGTAATAAATTGAAGGCAACTGACTTAAAATCTATGCCTCTTGTGTTTATTTTTATTGGATGATTTTCTTTCATATTTCTGTGAAAAACGAGAGCATCTGGTTCCCTAGCTTTACTTTTTCTGTGAATTGTTACATTACAAATATTACTGTGTATAAGAGAGAAAAGTTAATCACTCAAACAGCATGTTGTGCTTTTAAAAATAACTTTCTTTTCCTTTTAGCCTGTAGTTTGTGCTTTACTGAAGCGAAAAGTTGGTGGCTTTATACTTCATGACCATATATGTTCTTACCTTATATGATGAAAAGTGTATGAATGTTGACAGGTCTATTCCGAAGTGATAGAAAATGTTACCAAAATTGGATAAAGACTTCTTTAGGTAAGCGGAGGCCTTTCAAACAAGCCCTATACCCACCTCAGCTAACAGAGTATGAACATGTGTTCTGGTGTTTGTTTAGAAATAATGTTATTTAGAGGAAATTGTAGCTGTGGAAAGTGTGGCCATGTGTGGTGGCTTCTCTCCCCCTGCTCTGCTCTTCCAGACTGATGTTCAGGAACTTGGATCGTAAACCAACTCCTCCATGTGTACTGCGTGTCCAAGCCTAGCCAGGCTGGAATTTGCTTTATGAGGAGAATCTTTGTCTCTGAGTGACTAGAAATTAATTGGTAATTCAGTAATTAGCAGGACTTGCTACGAACAACAGTTTGTGCACAGCAATAACAGTAAATTTATACAAACTTTGTTGTATCTGTGCACCTATGAAATGGTGGAATATAAACCTAAAGTTCTTGTTTTGGCCCTTTTAGGGGTAAGGAGGTAAGGGAAAGACAGAGGTTAAAAGTCTTAACAAGTTTAAAATTGGAAATGAAGGAAGAGTGATTTTTAAAAACAAGCAAGAGGAGAAGGACAGCGAGCACTTTTGGTATGCACAGAGGGCCTTGCTGTTGTTTGAGGTCCTCTCTCTCTCTTTTTTTTCCCTCATTTTCAATAACTATAGATGAGATTGGTAATATCTGTTGCTATTTTCCAGTAGTTTCTTCCATGCAATTCAATGTTCTAGTGCTTTGCCAGTCTTCTGTGTGAAACTTAGGTTTGCTGAATAGCTGTTGTGGACTATCCTGCCCCCTTATTTCAGCTAAAACACAACGAGGTTGGGGAGGGGAACGGAGCTTGGACTTAAGGCAGCAGTATGAAAGGGAGGTAGTCTGGGCTGCCCATACAGGAATCTGAGAATTGGGAAACTAAAGGGGAAGTAAGTGCTAGAAGAAATCAAGACTGGCTTGAAGAAGAGGAAGGGGGTAGGAATCAGAACAAGAAATGGAAGTGGTGACAGCTGAAGGTAATAACAGTGTTTTGGAAAGGAGTCTAATTGCTGCTGAAGCGAAGGTAAAATTGTGATGAAACAGTGTTTTGGATGAGTTGAGATACAAGCATGGGATCTAGTTTGATGAAGATCCTTTGGATGACAGCAGTGAAGAGCTGAATAATCTCGTGCAGAACCTGGAACTGGCTGATGTGAGGGCCTGGATGAGAGTTGCCCAGAGTAGTGGATTTGGACAGGGAGAAGAGGTTGGAGGGTCAAATCAGAATAATATGATTCATCTGTAAATTTGTCTATTTGTGGCATATGACCTGGAACCAAAAGGTGTCTTTTTAACCTTGTTATTTTTATGCTGTCAGTATATCTCCTAAATCTGCTGACTGACCATCGATGCTGCTCATCCTGGAGCCTCGTGACCTGAGGAAGGGGCTCCCCAGACCTGTGCCACTGTGTTTGCTGCTCTCCTATCTGCTCCGCAAACACTGCAGCCCTCAGGGAGCTGTGGGAATCCTGCCAGTGCCGCATGGCTTCCATTTGCCTGCATTAAAGAAACCATCGGCAAAAAAATACCCAAGAACTGGGTCTTAAACATGTCTGTGGATACTCCGTGATCACTGTTGTGGTGAGGGCACGGACGGGTTTGGCTTGGTGGCTGGGTCAGGCCGATACTCAAACAGAAGCAGGTCATGGTCTGGGTCAGGAGAAAGCAGGGCCGGGAAGCAGGGAAGGAGAAATCCCTTGGTTTGAAGGGCAAGGCGGGAGCGCGGCTGCTAGGCCGTGGTGCGGGGCCTGCGGGAAGCTGTGGGGAAGCTGTGCTCCCAGTGCAGAAAGGCCGGGAAAGGGATCTGCTAAGGCAGGCTGGTTGGGAATGAGTCCTCAGGTGCTGTGAAACAGGGTCAGGAACCAGGGCTGGACACTGAGACACACTGCAAAGGTCCATGAAAGCCGGCAGGCCCCGCAGTTCTTCTCTGAAGGTCTATCCAGGGCTTTGTGGCTGGAAAGCTGAATTTGGGGCTGCTGCCAGTGGAGTGGGGAAAAAGCCTTTTTCCTTCATGTGGAAAAAGACTACATCAAAACATAGCCCTAGAATGGGCATAGCTGCCATGGCATTTGCTCGACTTTGTAGGCAGATTACTCTACAAACATGTTTTAACTCTACAGCGTTCCCTTTGGCTTGTCCTTGTTATGGCATTATCTTGGCACAGAGGAAAGAAATGCAGTCATGCTGAAACCTCTTTCTGAGCTTGTGATCCTATTAAATTCAAAGAAAAAGATCCTCATAATATTGTTGGGAGATTAAAACCAGTTCTCTGGCAAGCAGAGCTCTAAATTATTATGATAAAATGTGTTTCACTGATGGAGGCTAACTAGCCCCACAGTCACATTACATATTGATTTGACCTTGCTGCTGGAGATTGAACTTATAATTGATAATTACAAAGAATTATAGTAGGAGGGCTCATCTCTGTATGGTATATGACATTTGGTGTACTGCTGAAGAACAAAATCCTTCTGGGTATCTAGGCTCTCATATTTCTACTACCACTACCATAAAAGTCAGTGGATCGAGGTCTTGGTAGGTGCCTCTGTAGCTGGAATGAATGCAGGGTTTTGAATCTGGCTTTCCATGGGACATGGGCTCCAATAAGTTGGGTAACTTGTGCTGTCTTGTGAGAGGTGCAAATTTGGGAAGAACAGAGCTAAAAGAGCCTGTGTAAATAAATACTAATTTACAACTTTCATACTTCAAAAAATTCTGCTGAAATACTCAGTGTTAATTCTTTGTCCCTTTACAACATGGGAGGAAGAGGGACTGGAAGTGGCTGTGTTGCTTCACATTCTCTTAGTGCATAACAAGAGTCAGAGGATTTTCCCCATGGTCGGCACATTAGACCTTGGATCATAGGAGACACGCAATCATTTAATTTAATTTGATTTTCCATGCTTTAGTCTGATTTGGACCTTAAAATTTTACAGAGATAGGGTGAGACTGTCTTAAAGAGTGTAAATCTCTAGAACATGAAGTTTGAAGTTAAGAACCATTTTTATGTTAAATAAAGTACTTGAGAAAATACTTAAAAAGAGGACCATGTCTTGTTCCTTCAATTCCCTCTGCCCCTCATTCACCCCTTTCCTTCATCCAGCCCCACACTGAGCATTGCAGGAGGAGCCTGCTTGGCATCATAGGCTTCATTCCTCTTGCAAGGCTAGTATTTGATTACCTTCTTATATATAGTATTGGCAAGCTGTGAAGGGGCACGCCAAAATTTCTACATTTGATTTTCCTTTATTCTCCCAGTGTGCTTGTCCTGCCTATTTTTGATGAAGAAAACGCAGCAAGTCAGACAGGTTAGGATGGGACAGGGAAGCAGGGTTAAGGGAGGGAGCAGTTCTTGACTTAAAGGGAAAAAAGGAAAAGCAAATTTTGTAAAGGCTCAAGTTTTCATGTAGTTTAATACCAGACAAAAACACTGGATTGTCCTTTACCTTTTTCAGTGTTATTCTATCCTCTAGATGGTAGAAGAACACTTTATCAGGAGGTGGGGATGGACAATGCTAGCAAACTTTCCAGCCCTTCATCTACCCTATGATGTAAAAAGGTTTCATGGCTTGTGACATTTTCTTAAATAACTAACATTACTTGGGTAGCGAGCTGCTTGTCCACCAGTTCTGTACGTGTAAAGGACAAATGTGATTTGGCCTGTTCATTTTTTCCCCCTGCAACGGGGCTTTACCAATAGCTCTTATTCTCCTGAATCCTTTCCTCTTCCCCCATGCAAATGAGTGCTTTACAGCTGGCAAAAATAAGCCATTTCCTAACCCTGTCCCCTACACAGGGGGGACATAGGGACACAGGGAGGTCATAAAAATTGTTAATGCAAATGATATTGCCTTCTGTTGTGTGATGCTAATAGGAAACGGATCGCTGCAATTTATGGGGTACTTACCCTTTTTGGTGCATGATGAATGGCTCGCTTCAAGTGATGCTTCCTCATTGATTTCCTACTATTTATCACCAGAAATGACAGAGCCGGAAGAAGAGAGGTGAAACATGAAGTTGATTTTGAAGTTGACTTAATTTCACTGCAGTGTGAATTCATGGCAGTGCAGGATTTAGCGTGGTACAGGAAGCACACACGTGAGGTCGGTTCCCTCATCTTCAATTGCTCCTCAGCATCCGTGTGTCCAACCCCCACCTTCTGTTCTCCTCAGCTCTATGACCTGCTCTTTTGGGAATTTTTTCTCCTTTAATTTTTTATGAAACCAACTTCATTGGTTTTATTATCTTTCAGTGTTGCAGCATATAAGATTGGCTTATGTTCCACTGACTTAGGGCATTCTTTGAACATTTAAGAGAGTTGTAGGTCTGCAGTAAACAAAGTTGTTTAATCATCTTTAAGTGTTAGTATTTAAGTCTGTGTTCTTCATTTCGACAGAAACCAATGGTGTAGACAAAACAGTGGAGCTTTGAAAGTTGCTTTGATACTTACTGTTGCAGTTAGGCTTACTTTTAAATTGACTTCTAAATTTCTATAACTTGTATTCTAGAAAAAAATAAATGAAACTACTTGTTGAGCAGAAATTTAAATTTTCATTGGGTGATACAGAATCACAGAATGGTTGAGGTTGGAAGGGATCTCTAGACATTATTTAGTCCAACCCCCCTGTTCAAGCAGGAACACTGTAGTTCTAAACTATTTTCCCATATTGTTTACCTGCTTCTGTAGAGATACGATATTCATTTTAGTCAGTTGGCTTTTTGTTTGGGTTTTTTTTGGTGCTTGAAAATCTTGAGCCCTTATGCTTATAACTTTGCTGTTTTCTGTTACTGTTACATGCTTACCGAAGGCTTGCAGAGAAAACCATAATGTAAATGATGCAATTGAAGAGTAACTTCTGCAGCTTTTCAAGTCTGCTCAGTTCTAGATTTTCTCTTTCTTTGAATTTACAGATTTCCTCAGATCCTCAGATATGAATAAGAAAAAATATTTTATATTGTCCACATTTTTTGTTGAGCATTAAGCAATTGGTCTTCAAATACCTCTAACATATGACAAACAACTGTGAGGCTGTATGGGGAGGAGGAAAAAAGAGATACAGCTGTATCTAGTTGCTCATATTTGCTCAGAACTTGGTTTGATCTCGAGCACAAATTGTGTTTAAACTAAAAAGCTCTTTCCTGCAAAACCATTACTTCCAGCTGTCCTTTCCAGGATTACAACTGTGAAGTGTTGCGTACTTGGCTTCACCTCTGAAGTTTCTTCCACATTCCCATCTGGCTGCAGTGATCTCCCAAAGGAGGACTCTGTGGTTTGTGTGAGACACCTTACATGAAATAACAACAACAAAACTAGTCGCCTGCTTTGCAGAACACCAGCTTATGCTCAGTTCCTGTCCTGGGGTAAATGTTATCCTGCTCATCGGTTCCCATGGAGCTCAGGTGGAGCCACCGCATTTGGTGGTGCAGCAGTTGATGACCTGTTGGAAGGGGATGTTAACTGGACAGACATTGGGTGATGTTTAATTGCATGGAGGATAGTTACAGCTAGGAAAGCATAACTTCCAAACTCAAGATTAATATTAGATGTTTTAGAATGCAAGGAATGAGCTACACATGGATGGGGAAGTGGAAGGGTAGGGGTACAAAAAGCACCCAGAGCAATGCAGCAGGTTTTCTCCACTCCATGAAAAACTATGACAGTTGCTTTCAGCATATCTACTTTTATTTGCAACTTAGTGTTTGGTGTACAGGCTTGAGTGACAGTGAACAGTATGTACTTTTTGAAGATAAGGAAGATAAGAATTGTTTTAAATGTTTGTGATGAGGACAGCATGCACTCAACAAGCACAAATCATTCAGACACCTCTTCAAAATTGAGATGTTGAAGTGACTTGAAATTGGACCAAAGTGGTGTTCTAAAAATACACAGAAACCTTTTTTCTAAAGCCAACTTTTATAGTTTATATTTCTATTGTACATCAAGCTGTTGATGACAAGGCTCTAAGCAACTTGTACAAAATTTGAGTTTAATGGTGTTTTGAGGTAAACTGTTCCCAGTCTTCGTTCATCTTAAACATGTTCCCTGAAAAGGTAGAAGCAACTGCACTTGTAGTCTCTGCTTTTCACAGAATCACATAATCACGGAATGGTTGAGGTTGGAAGGGACCTCTAGAGATCATCTAGTCCAACCTTCCTGCTCCAGCAAGGACACCTAGAGCATGGAGCACAGGGCGGCATCCAGGCGGGTTTTGGAGACCTCCAGACTCCACAGCCTCTGTGGGCAGCCTGTTCCAGGGCTCTGTCACCCTCACAGTCAAGAAGTTCTGACATGGAGATGGAACTGCCTATGTTTCAACTTACACCCATTGCCCCTTGTCTTATCATTGGCCAATAGCTTTTGTTATTGGTGGTGTGGCATACTTTGAAAATCTCAGGTTTATAAACTCTGCCAGTCTGGTGCAAATAGGCAAGAACATCTGAATCTTGATTATCACAAAAATGTAGTGCACACTGTAAGTGTAAGATCACAAAGATGTTGATTTTGTTTTTAATAGCACTTGTTGCTGGAAGACTCCTGTTGGTCAAGAATTTCAAAGCAAGTGCAATTGCAATTAACCTTTGACAGAAGCTTAATAAAGTTTCAACTGCTGCATAAGAAATCCAAGTATATTTCACATTTATCTTTATGTCTTGAGTATCTCACTCACTTAAATGTTTGAATGTAAAGGCTGAGCATAAGGTTACAGAAGATCTGATATAGGTTGATCAAGAGCTTTAGCATTGCTTCTTTCCTCTCTTGTGCAGTGACTTTTGGCAGAACTTTGTGGAACTAAAGCTCACTGAAAAATATCTGGATTTAAAAGTATGTATAGCTAATAGATCAGTGTTTAAAAAAATGTTTCTGGGAGCTTTGGTTATGGCCATTTTATACAGATCAAGTATTAATATGTAGTTTGTAGAGATAATTAAAGTAGGGGAAGCGGGGGAGTTGTTTGTCTTTTGGAGGTTAAATGAGTGAAAAGGCTCTTGTAATTGTGAGGAATCATGATTTCACCATCAGTGGCTTTACTTTTTTGTTTTGTGTATGAAGAGGAGTTAAATGGATGATTTAACAAGTCTATGTTATCTCTAAATGCCATTATACTTTACTACTGGTCACAGTTCAAAGTCTTACTGTGGTCTAAAAAGTGCTGTTTTCTTCGTTGTAACTGAAGACTTGAACAGAGGCCTGTATAGTAAATGATAATTGATTGTTGCTTTGAGTTCCACAGATAAATTTGATTTAATGCATGCCGGTTACGAACCACAGAGATGAACAACCTACTTGTGCTTCCTCTTAGATGCCAGGTTATGCATTTCCAAGGGCTGAAGCTGTATGCCAAAAGCCAGAGGGATTTTATTAGAGCTGGGGGATCCCAAACCAGAGGGCTGTAACCCCACAGGTTGTTCCTTGCTACCTGGTGTAGTTAAGTATTGAGTAAAGATGTCAGGCTGACTGAAGCTTATAACTGCTTATCTGATGTCCTGTGTTCTCGTACTCCAATTTTCTGCTGCATCTTAAGCAAGTTTCAGTTGTTTATTTCGGTTTCTCCCAGTTTTGGGGTGATAATTCAAAGCCATGGGTATGCAAATGACTTTGCTCTTCCCCACCCACCCCCCCATACAAAACTACACTACAACCTATCATGAAATTTCTTTGTTATTTCTTCTATAACTTGCCTTCAGAATAGGAATACTGTAATGCACCATTTGCAAGACTGCAAGCTTGCAGGTATTTGCTCGTTTAACCCTCGGAGGGTCAGGGTAGAGAATATATCAGTGAAGATGATGTTCATTACTCCAGAATTTGTGCAGCTTTGGGCAGGAGCTTCTCTATGAGGGTATTTTTTCCCCTTCACGCTCTTGTGGAGCTGGAGATACCAATATGTTAACAGCAGTGTATGGTGCAAAAGGCCTGCACGTCTCTCTTGAGTACTCCAACTTATCAGGGGGGAAAGCACTGCCCTACCAGGCTGTGGAATACTCTCTCCTTCCCTCCCATCTGGAGATGAACTTTCATGTTTATCCCTAGCCTGGCCCTGAAATTATTTTCCTATCGAGATGCATGACATTTGTTGCAAGCCAAATCTTTTGAAACATTTCCACCGAGGAACACCTTGCAGCCAGACTGTGTTGAGTGATGACTAAGTGCCCGTGAGCTATTTATTGTGCAGAAGAAACTGTTTGGTACTTGTTGTGACAGCTCTTGCTAGCAAAAACCACCCACAGGTCTGTGCTCCAGGAATTTCCTCTAAATAAAAACAAGCATACTAATAGTGTTCTATTTAATGTGTACAGGAGAAGCCATCAGTAACTGCCTTTTTTTCAAGTAGTAGTTCAGTGGAAGGAATTTCCTGAGACATCTGACCATCGATTAGGAAAACACATGAACATGTATCTTAAATTATCACAGAATCACAGAATGGCTGAGGTTGGAAGGGACCTCTAGAGATCAGCTAGTCCAACCCCCTGTTCTAGGAGGGACACCCAGAGCACGGGGCACAGGGTCTCTAGAGAAGGAGGCGCCACAACCTCCATGGGCAGCCTGTTCCAGGGCTCTGTCACTCTCACAGTAAGGAAGCTCTTCCTCATGTGGAGTAGAAACTTCCTGTTTCAATTTGTAGCCGTTACCCGTTGTCCTGTTGCTGGCCACCACTGAGAAGGGTTTGGCCTCATTCTCTGTACATTCTCCTCTTAGAGACTTCCCTTCTCACTCTTCCGTTCTCCAGGCTAAGCTGGACCCAGTTCGCTTAATCTTTCCCCAAAAGATAGATATTGGAGTCCCTTAGTCATCTTTGTCACTCTATGCTGGACTCTCGCTAAGAAGTTCCCTGTCCCTCTTGTACTGGGGAGCCCAGAACTGCACCCAGTGCTCCAGGTGCGGCCTCGCCAGAGCTGAGGAGACGGGTAGAATCCCCTCATGTGACCTGCTGGCAATGCTCCTCCTGATGTCAGTTCTGCAGTGCAGCGCAAATGTAGTCAAGCTTGAGTAGCTGGAAGATGGTGGTAGGTAGACACCTACCCCTGGGTGGGTAGACACTTAACCGAGAGAGGAAGAAGCTCCATTTGAGTTACCCTTCCACTTTGCAGCACAGGCTCCTTGTGGAGCTCCATGGAACCATGCCCAGAGTGTTTCCAGTTCTAGGGCTACCTCCTGGCCCAGATACCTTTACTCTGTATGAGCTGAGAAGATAAATCCTCACTGGGGCTGTGTGTCAGCTGTGTGCTGTGTTAGCGAATGACACACTTTGAGGCAAGTCTTATCCTTGAGGCAAGTCTTGTCCTTGCTTGGCCTGCTGCAATTTCCAGTGCTTTTCCATTCATCCACTGGCAGGGAACTTACCTTTTAACTTTTCTAAGCTTTTTTAGCCTTTTTTTAAACTTACTTTTACTGCTAGCTTTCCTCAGTAGGAAGAACAACACAGAACTGTCTGGTGAATAGTGCTAGAAATTCTTGCGTAGTGGAAGGCTAATGGAAAACTGTTCTTTACAGTCCCCCACAGTGCCAGCAATGCACTGCGTGGTGCTGTGTCCCTAAGCTCTGGGTGAGCTTTTGCCACTCACTTGGGGCTAGGAGGGAGCACGTAGCTGATCTACCTTGTTTTCTGATGGCAAGCAAGTGGCTTGGAGGAGAAAGCATGCAGCTTTTTGGACAGCCCATACTGAGGGATAAAAGGAAGCAATCTTCTATGTATTTTCACACCCTTTAACCCTTTAAGGAGGTTATTAGACAGTAACCTCACACTTTGCAACGTGAGGCCCTATGTTTCTTCCAGTTTCCATATTCTTGTGCTCCACAGCCCAGCTCGTTCTTGGCCACCTTTCCTCAGGACCCAAAGTGCCCTCCTCTCCCGTGTCCCTTCAATGTGTCCTGGTGCCTCCCAGAATAGAAGTCCCCTTTCCTCATTAGCAATGTGCCCCACAGACCTCTTCCCATGTCCTGTCCATCTGGTGAGAAGGGAATTGGATCATTGAGGATAAATTCTGAGGAAAAGAAATTTGAATGGGGTTTTGAGTTCTCAAAATGTTCACGAACTTCTCCTAAATGGAGGAGTTGGTTTTCCTGGGGACTCCATTGGCTCCTATGTGGGACAGCTATGGGAAGAAGCGGGAAGAAAGTGCTCAGGGAGCAGAACAACTGCAATAGGGAGGTGACTGCGCGCAGAGACAGCGAGCCAAACATGAGAGCATGTGACTGGCGGGTATGTCCACTGTCCCGGCAGGGTCTGCTGGCAGAGTTTCTGTTTCTTGTCCTAGTTCTGATGCCTGTGGTCTCTAGACTTCATATCACAAAAGTGATACTGTTTGGGGATACTAATAGTTTATAATTACTAATAGTATTTTGGAATCATTTACAGTAGACTGTCGTTTCATTGCAGTTCTTTGTTTTTATTTTGTGTCGTTACTCAAGAACAAAAGGACTCTGCAATCTACTCTGCTCTTTGCAGTCCTGTCTCCTGTCAGACTTTGACTGGAAGTCAGACATTAGATAATAAACACCAGTGATAAATTTATTTTTATTTATTTTTTATTTTTGTCATTGTACATAATAGGGGAGTCAGCGTCAGTGTGACTGGTGTGGCAGCAATCCCACCCGATCCTGATGATACACTTGCACAGACTAGGAGTCAGGAGACACAGATGTTAATGCTGCCTTGTCGAGCACTTGCCCCTGGTGCAGCAGATCACATAATCAGGTCCTGCATTTTCTCAGTTAAATGATATTCAGTGTTTGCATCCTCATAAAATACCAGTGAAGTGAGGGAGATGTTTCTCCAAGCTGTGGCCTACAGTCAAAAGAATGCAGAAACAGTTTTTTATTCTTTTTTATTTAACATGGCTGTGCATGGCTCTGCCATACACAGAGTTTAGCTTACAGTCTGCTCTAGCCTGGCTGGTATCCCCCAAAATGCAATGGAGTTATGGAAAGAACAGTGTATTCACTCTTTGAAAAGTTAGCCTTGCTTGTTTCATTTTTTGCATTATAAAGACAAAAAAAAAAGTTTCCCTGATGTAGCCGAGGGAGGGAAGACAGACTCGAGAACTGGTCAGTGCCAGATACCGGAGCAATCATTTTTATGGAGGGGTAAGTGCAGAACTAAAGAGTCAAGGTCAGAGTGACGCAGATAAACACAGTGGTTACCGAGTTCCCGTGTCTTGGCTGAAGCCGCCCCTCTTGGCAGCCTCCCTGCGAGAGCCCAGGCTGCTGTGAGCTTTCGCTTTGGTGGCTGTGTTTGCGAGGCAGAGCTCTGCGCGATCGTGGCCTCACTGGGGTCCAAACAGGTCACCAAGCACCGCGTCAGGCGCCCTGGCTGCGGCCGCTTCCCGGAGCGCCGTGTCCCGGCTGTCCGTGACCTGCCGCTTGCTGCCGCCACCAGCACCTGTAGCTGCAGAGTGGATGATGTGCTGCTCCCCATGCCCCTTCGGCGTGGAAAAGAAGTGAATGGGCCATCCACATCTTCCTGTCCTTTCTGGAGGGAAGATATGCAGAAGGGAACCAACACACACACGTATATATATTTAACATGTATATGATAGAATATTTATGTATAAGGATATACCATATAATTCATATATGAGAACAACTTCTCTGCCTCTTTCTAAGAACCATGCAAGAAGTTATCTTTACGTCTGGAATCTCTACTGGATTACACCAAATTAGCATCCTCAAAGATATGTTAATACAGCAGAAGTTGGTCTGTATAGTAGCTGTATAGTAGCCGTAAACCTCCTTTTAGAAGGTAATTTGTAATGCTCTCTCCTTAAAAAATGAAATTCATCTTAATTTTCACAAATTGATAGATGATAAAACTGGGGGCAAAAAGAAAGAAATTTTAACTAGATTGGGGAAAAAATACTTTATTTCTGTTAATAAGGAGCCTCTATCAAGTCTGTGATTTAGAGAGAAGAAAAGGAGACCTTGTTATACTATCCTTCAAAAAAGGAGAATGGAAACAATAATTTGCTTCAAAAAGCACAGTATGGGCAAAACTCTCTCTTAGAAGTTTCTGCTCTTTCAGTGCATATTAACACTGAATCTGTCTCCACAATTTGTCTGGATTTTAAATCGGATCATTGTAATTAGCTAACTTTACTTATTAGCTTGAGCTGACTCAAGTTGTACAATGGCTGAATTGGTTACTATTATATTTGTTTAACTGCTGTAAAGTAAGTTTCTGACAATGGGTCCCTACACTTAAATAGCACTGTAGAGCCCTGGTGCCCTATCAATCACTCGGACCTTTCCCTCCTGCTGGCTCTTCTGATAGACAGTTCTGCTGATGTGGATACCCTGGAAGAAGAGATCAGGAAGAAGGGATGATGGATAAAGCCCATCTCCTGTCTTGAGAGGAAATCGGAAAAATCCTTTCTTGGGCTATCAACAAGCTGCTTTGTCAAGGTGTCAGAAGATTAATTATGCTCGTGTGGGAGGCGAGGGCTACTTCCCCCCGCATTGCAGCGTAATAGGAGGGCATTCTTGTGAGCTGCTGCAGCATTTGCAAAGGAGGAGGCTTAAGAGCTTCTGGCCCCATAACATCGCTGTGTTGTGAGTGCTCTTACAGCCCCCAGGCCAACCCCTTTGATTCCTGTGAGCTTGGGCCAGTAACTCATTAATCCAAGTGCTTGTTTCAAGTGCAGTAGGGGTCTGATCCCACGAAGCATTTGGTGCCAACCATGCCTGTTGAAGTCGTTCTGCAGCGTGGGTTTATTTCTTTTATTTAAGGGTATCTAAGGATCAAGCTTTGAATGGGGAGAGAGGCCGAAAAGCTTTCCCTAGCATAGCCATGAATGTGCAAGTGTACAGCGACACATTAATTTCTGAAATATATAATTCTTCAGGAGGAGGGGGACACTGCAGTACATGTTGAGGACTTGTTATAGGGGCTAAGCAGTTCTGTTCAGTGTTTTTTAATGCATTGTCGTCTTGTATGTTTTGAAACAACTAAATGTGAAGAACCTTAACTTACATCTTGAGTTCTTCTTTTGATCATTAATGAGTTGCTTGAACTCTGAGCAGTAAGGTAAAGCTTAAAAAAAAATAAGAGACTAGAAGAAAAAAAAAGAAAAATACTCTTAAAATGGAGTCTTATTTTTGGAGCTTTTAAGATACTTGCTTCAATTTTGCACCAATTACGTCAGTATGGCTTCAGCATGACTCCATAAGTTGGTCCTCTGACCAGATGAAAGAGAGCATATTACTAATCATTTGGTTTGGTATTTCTTTGTTTTTTTTCTTATTTTACTTCTTGGTGATGTGAAGTCTTGAATAGAGGGAAATTAGAGACTTAAAGACATATCACTTTCTTAGTTTCTTTGGAATAGATTTTTAATTTTTGCAGTGCTAAACTACTTAAGTTTTGGGGTTTTTTTGCAGGCGGAGGGGAGAGGGGGATGCTATTGTGTAGCTTTCCTTTAATTTGATGTCACTTTAAGATGTGTTGCAATCTAATATACTGGAGTTGAAATTGTAACAAAACCAAACATCTTAAACATGGCTGTGGCTGACCTTGAAATGCTGCTGATAAAAGCTAATGCTGTTAAATTGCATGCCAAATTAACCCTGATTTCCAAATGCTTTGTGTGTGCGTTTCCTGTAGGATGGGCTTTGATCCTGCAAAGCCTCACATTTTACAATTCGTTACTTTTTTTAATGAAGGAAAATCAATGAGTGGCTTGCAAGGTCTGATTTCAGCAGTAGTGATATAATACCTTTTGTTTGCATCTGCTGCTACATTTTCTCTGCTGTACCGATTGCCTCACATTGCACAGTGTTTTGGCATAGATGAAAGGCTTATTTTCATCTTAATACTTTATTTTTACAAGTGTAAACCTTGAGGAAGATGGCAAGTTCATGCAAGAAGGGCACAGGAAACCAGGTAACAGCTAGGTTGAGGAATAACTTTCTGAAGCAGCGTGGGTTTTGTTTTTGGGGGCGTATTTTGGTTTATTTATTTATTTTGGTCAAGTGAGGCTAGCTGAAGCCAGGATTATTTTTAGTCTACATCCAGGAAAAACAATATTGTTTGCCTCTCAGATCACTTTACCTTGGGACATGCCGCCTGTGACTGCTCTAGCAGTGCTCCGCTTGGGAGCATGGTCGGTGCTCCGGGTTGGTTTCCAGATGCAGAGGTTGGATTGCAGGAGCACGTGCAGCTGCAGTCTGAGCTTTTTGCCTCTTGTGAGGAGTAAGACCTGGCCTTTGTGCGGAGGTTAATTAGGTGCCTGGCCAGGCTGGCGGGCTTGTGCGAGGAGGTCGGGGTTTGAGGTCCTGCTGAAATGAGACAACTGGCGCGAGTGGCAAGCGCCCACGTGAGGATGCTGCCCTCGGTTTGCCTCTGCCTGCTGAGCACCTCAAGTGTTTTCATTTTAAGATGGAAGCCTATCACTTTATCCTCTGACAAATGAACCCCTGTCTGCATAAATTCATTTGAAGAGGACATTATCTTCCTGTGTGAACTCTGGTGGGAAGTACTTACGGGCCATAAAGTGAATCATCCGTCTCGCTGTGCTCGAGCCGAGCCCTTGGCCCGTCTCCCTGGCAGCTCCTCGTGGCTGCTTAGTGACCAGCCTAAGGTGCGATGGAAACGGAGCTCCCGGTTCCCACCTCCCGCCTGTTCCCGTCCGCTCGTGACACCCCACGCTCCTGCCGGTCCCTGGGGACGTTGCCTGGGCCTCTCTGTTGGTGCAGGCCCTTCTCTGCATCTCCCTGCGCTCCGCTCTGCCTAGTGGTTTTGCCCTTTCATCCTGACCAGGAAAACCCACTCCCAGCCTTTCTCCTCTGATCTGCGCCGCTTCCACATCCCCTTGGCTGATGTGGACGGCCATAACCTAGCGCTGCTCGCGTCTGCGATCGCGTCGTGAAAATTGTTCTCCAGCCCACTGCCTCGATGGGGTCGCCTTTTCTCCGTGCATTCCTCTGCTAGCGTTTTCTTGTCTTTACAGCATCAACCCTAAGCTCTTTATCTTCCCTCTCAAGGCCCTCAAATCCCCGAGGGTTTTTTCTCTCTGTTATCAACCCCTCGTGGAGACGCCGGCCCCAGGGCCCGCTCCTGCGGTGGCGCTGGCCTTGATGGAGGGCCCGGCCGGTGGCCGAGCGCCCCGCCGGCTCGCGCGGCGCCCCTTGTGCGTCGCCTTCGCGCCCGACGCCTCGGCCCACGGCTGCCCCCATTCCGTTGGACCTGTCTGCTTCATTCCGGCTCCTCACCACGTTGGGGTGGTGGGAGAGGACTTAAGGCTTGGGGGTTTCCCGTGGCTTTGCTTTCTCTGCCCTGTTTTTCTGCTGTGTGCCTGCGAGTCCCTGAAGAAGCCCCCGCTGTGTGTTTCCAACACTGGAGTTCATGTTAGCGGGGCAGACGGGGCCTTGAGGCACAGCCGTTCCTCTGGTGAGCTCGCACCACCTTCAGCCTCCTCCAAAGGACTCTGCTTGCCCCTCCAGGAAAATCCAGAGGCAGGGATTTGAGCTTATGCCTAATTACAGGGATTTACAGTAGTGTGAGTCAGTGGAAGAGAGGGGAGGCCCCCTCTGGAGCAGCAGCAGATGCTGCTTTTAGGGGAATGAGGCGCTCCTGGGAATGCTGAGGCTGGTCGGAAGGCCTGGCTGGAGGTCTAGGCCAGCGCCTGCTCCCACTAGTGCCAGCACTTGTGTTAAAGGAGTGGGAAAAAGGTGCCGGGATGTAACCCAAGATTTGGGGATTTTTCCTAACTGAGGGAACCTTAGGAAAATGCGAGTAACAAGGGAAAAGCTGCTGGTTTTGTTGTTCCTATTCCCTAGCAGCGTTTCTCCGAGAATTTAAGAGAAAATGAGTTCTGCTGAAGTGACCTCTTTTTCACCTCTTCCTCGCTCTCAAAAAGCCTGTGTTCCCTGAGTCATCCGCACAAACACTTACCAAAATAATGAAAAACCGCAGTGCACATGCTCCAAAGGATAGTCAAGCATCGCTAAAAAAGAAAATCCTTATCACTGCCATTATTTGTGAGAGCAATAATTCCTAAGCAAAATTGATTTTTTTCTTTCCTGTTTTAATAACTTTTAAATACTCTTGATCTATCCAGGAGAAAAATGTAATAACTCCTAAAGACTAACGAGAATTGTTTTTGAGGCTAGGAATGTCTCTGCTATTCTTCTCCATACTTTTTGTTGTGTTTAAGGATTTTATTGGAACTTAAAAAAAGTATATTTGGAAAGAAATAAATTGTCTGACCTCACTAAGTTCTGTTTCTGTTAAAGCACAAGGGAATTGAAGGTACTCTTTTTTCTTTGAAAATCAGTTTCCAATAGAGAAAATAAAAGCCTCAAAAGAAGATGTTTTGGAAAGGAAGTGAAATGAACTTGAGAAAAATGACCAGTAGGATTTTTTTTTCTTTTAATCTAATGTAATCAAAATATTTTTCTTGCAGTTGTTGACCTGGTTGCTTCAAAGTTATCGCAGAACATTTTTTTAAAAAAAATCTTTGAGCTTCTTCATCCAATCTTCTTGGAGAAGGAGTAATTTCTAGCATTTGCCAGGTACGTGACATGATTTCAATCAATCACGTTGCTTCTTTCTTGAGATTATGTGGAAACAATCTCATGTATTTCTTAGGTTTTTGGCAAAGTATCTTCCTGCCGTGGTAGATGAGCAGATGCTGAGCAGCACCTTGCAGTAAAACCATCACTTCGGTGCCGTCACCGCCGCGTCCCTTGCATTTATCGGGGAGGAATCCCGGAGCGCCGCTGTTTTCTGTGCAAACATTGCGAGAATGCCGGGACCAGCAAGGTTGCGCTGACCTTACGTGCTGGCCTGTTCCGTGCCGCTGAGTGACATGTTTCAAAGGTTAAGCTAACTGTGGGTGCAGCGTAATCAGCGGTGCCCTGGCTCCTCTCCAGATCCCGCCGGCGCGGCGCAGCAGCCGGAGCGCCGGCTTTGGGCGAGCGGGAGGCAGAGGTCATTACCTGCCCGCGTCCCAGCACAGGCGCGCGGCTGCCCTCCCCGCTGCCTCCCACACGTGTTTGTTTAAATCTTATCTGGAATTGGTGTTTTGCTGCCCCTTGCTTTCCCAAAAAAAAAAAAAAAAAAAAAGGTAGTTTTGTTTTATGCATGTTTTATGCATTTCATACATTTCTGTGGTTCTCTCAGACTTTCTGTGGGGCCTGTTGTCTCTGCCATCCGTTAGTTGGGATCTGGATAAACACTTGGGGAAGCAGAGAAGGCTGAGGAAAGAGTGGCCTCTCTTCTAGGTCGTGGTCAAAAGTAGGCCAGGGCGAAGCAGCAGCACTCCTAAGGTAGGGATGTACTGTAGAAACATAGGAAAAATGATCTTTGTAAAGTTTACTTCCCTCAGTAGTTAGGAATAGTAGTTAGAAGCTGGTAGAGCAGGAGGGTGGCCTGGCACGCAGTGAGAAGGAAGGGTAGGACTTGGAGGAGAAGCCATGAAGCCAAGATGGCATCTCTTGAGCATTGATTTCCTGTTCCGTTCTATGCTTAACCACTCATTTTTACTGACTCGGTGTCTCAGTTGCACCCCACTTCCAGTCCTTGCATTCAGATTTGCAGTGGGAATCTTTGCCTAACGTCAGATAAAAGGGCTTTTTGGAAGGCATCAGAAGCAGTTAGTGTGTGCAGGCGGAGACTGCTCATTTTCATGTTGAGTTTTTCAGGGATGACGGGCAGTGAAGCCAGCAATTTTTCTCTGTATTTATCCCTGACACAAGCTGATCTCAGAAACTGCCTGTACAGTACTACGTGGGTTATCAAAAAGTTGTCTTCCTTTAAAATTAATTGGAAAGTACTTACCCAAGTATGCTGTTTACTGTAGAGTTTGGTGTATGGGTATGGCCTTGAAAGCCAAGAGGTTCGGCAGCAATGGAGAGTTTTCCAAGGAAAGAGGAAGGCGGACGGCAGAGCGAGTCAGATTCAATACTCTCTACAGATCTGTTATTTTAATGTACATCTTTATTCAGCAGCTCCTGGTATTATAAGTAAAAGACCTTCTCTTTTTCATGATGTGCTGGTGGTGTTTTGTCAGCTGATGCATTTTGCAGCATTTCCTAAGGAAGCCTTGACAGGAGCAGAGGACTGTTTTGGTTTACAGGAAGACAGGCTCTGTCCTGAGGAATTCACTGTAAATTGGTCATGATGTAAGAAGAAGAAAATGCCGTAATTCTCGCCAGCCCACCTTCACCGGGCTCTTTTGGGAACAGAATCAGAGTGTGAAGTATCAGAGTCTCAATCTGCTACTCCTTCCTGTAGTTGAAGAACAGACTGATCTTTTTCTGAGTTTTTATAAGATCTCTTCTCTGTTTCAGTGTGTGCGAGAGAGAATTCCTTCCTCTGTTATCTATAATCTTATAAATTATTTTCAAAAAGAAAATTAAAAAAAAAAAAGAAATTCTTATTTGGGATTACTTGAAATTCTTATCTTGATTTTTTTCCCTTTCTGACACATTTTCTCTTTCTTTCTTCCTCCATACCATAACACCAGAAATGTGGAAGAAATGAGTAAAAATTCTAGCAGCTGTGCTGTCTTTGCAGAAATTTTTGCATTTTCTTTCTTTTCCGGTTCTATATTTTTCACCTAGAGCTTTGTCTGTGCTACTTTTTTGTTTTAGTTGTCCCAAGTACCTTCTCCACCCGCCTGCAAGTAAAATGCTCCATATCCACTTTTAGAAGTGCTTAGGAGCCTTTAGCACGCCAAGCCGTGTCTGGATTAGGTGTTATTTCATATTAGGGATGATTTCTATTGGGATGGAAACTATTTTCATGTCCTGTATATGAGACCCAAAGTTTTGCCCAAGCTTATTGCTCCGGGGAGCCCCGCAGGCTCTGTGCACGTCTTTCATTGCAATGATATTTTCACCAGTATCAGTTTGGATGTGAAAGAGGAGGTAGGTCCAAACTGCAGTCACTGCGGATGCAGTGCAGGGAGTGAAGATGCCCGGACCTGTTCAGACTTATCCCACCACCTCCATAAAGAGCCCATCAATTTTCCAGTGTATGTGGGGGCTTCATTCCAGAGACCGTCTGCCTGCACTGCTGAGTGACCTTAGTAATAAAATATCAGTTCCCTCCAGCTCCTAGATGTTTCCCCAGCCACCCAGGACAGGCTTTGTGATCGCTGTAGCTGAGGAGAGAATTGAGTCGGGTGCTTTACCCCTATGTAAAAATATCTAAAATTCCTTTAAGAGATAAAGGCTTTAAACACTAGCATTTTTAGGAAGGTCTGGTAATACATTGCAGCTCTGCACTGGCAGTGGTAGTTAAGCAGCAAGTCCTGACAGGGTTTCTGTTTTGCTGGAATATTTCAGTGATGAGGAAACCCAGAGCGATGTAACAAGCAAATCTTGAAATAGCCTTGTTTAGAAAAGCCATTTTAACTGAAATATGGGGCCTGCTTGGATTAAATATCTGATTTTTTAAAAAAAATATTTTGAATTGATCACTTTGCCTTTTTGTTCAAGGTGCTTTGAAACTGAGTTTGAATGATTCTTCTGAAAAAAAATGGAAGTGGCAGTTTTCTGTCCACAAGCACTATCCAAAGTCAGTGCTGCTTCTCCCCGTGGTGTGAGGGTGACCTGCAGGCCCATGGATCACATTATATGGTTACTAGCAGGCCCCTTCTTTGCTTTGAGATGGGCTGACAGCAGCAAGTTCAAACACAGAGACTCAGCAGAAAGTGTTTTTCTGAATGATTATATGTTGCAGCTTTGAGCTGCAATAACAACTGTATGTTTCCTTCTCCTCAGTATGAAGGTTCAAGGTGAGTCTGATGAGTGACAGCGTCTGGTCCTTCCTCTCCATGTACATTTACACAAAAACATATTGTGTTTGTTATGACTGTACTTCATTTTTCATCTTAAAATCTGTTTCCTTCTTGATTGTGTCCCCTAATACCTCTCACTGCCTTTTTCCTCCTGGGCATTTCTGACAGCACACTTAGGCTTGAGTGGCCTGCTGGATAAGAGGAGAACTTAGCGAGCACAAGAACAGAATAAGGATTTCTACTGCCTGTCTTGCTTCTGATCCTCATCCTCCTTTGTCTCCCAGGTCATGTCTGCAATGAAAATAATTAAGAGCAGTGTAGCTACCACGGCCAAATCCTGGAGGAGAGGTGTCTGAAACCAGGGGAAAATCACATTTGTATGGTAGTGGTTCTGTGCCGTTGGCCTGCTCTTACTCTTGGGTTTATTCTACTTGTACAGAGGCCCTCCAGGCGTGGCTGTGCTGGGTGAGTAAATGACTGTCCCCTCTCCCATCTGACTGTATATTTTTGCTCAGTCAAGTAGCAGTAGCTCTTCGTAAAGCTTTTTATGGCATTGGGCCTTGAGAGCAGGACCTGCTTGTCGGTGACTGCCATGATGTGTATTTGGACACAGCTGCTAGTTGGGCTTTTATGCTGTTCCTCTTAGACTCTGCTGACCTGGTTTTCTGGGTATATTTTTTCCGCACTTGCTGCTGAAAATGTCTCTCACAGTCTTGCTTTGCACCAGCCCCTATTCTTGTAGGCTTCTGCATCTCAGTTTTGCAGTTTGGATTTATTGATTAAAATATGCCCAGGCCTCTTTCAGGACAAAAATCCTTTGACTGTGAAGCTCCTGATAAGGAATATAATAAAACTCCTTTCTTTCCTGTGTTGAGAGTGTGCCTGTTGTATGTACAGCATGGGAGGAAAAGCAGACTTGAAGAGAAGGGACCTCCTCACGTAAGTGAATAAGGATGTTTGCAGCATGTGCGTTCCCTGCAGGAGATTTTAAAATACAGGTAAAATTTTAAAATACAGGTAAAATGAATATTCTGTTCACCAAGCCTAGCAAGGCGCATTAGTCAGCAAACTGGAATCTGCCCAACAGATCTTAAAATGATTATTAGGGCCTCAAAATGCTGCAGAGATTGAGAGGAAAACAAGCTACTTGCCAGCTTCAAATTATCCTGCTGTCAGGAATGCCTTGTTTCAGGAGCTTGGCTACATCCCCACACGGTCACAGCTTCATCGCTCGACATGTCACTTGAAGGAGGAGCAGTTTTTATAACTGCCCAGTAAACTCAAGATGGCTTAATGGAAATGATTTCTTCATGTGTCAAAATGACCCCTTTGTTTCTCATTTTACCCTTTTGTTGCCTGCAGCTAATCTGCTTTTGGGTTATCAGATCCGAGCATCTCACAAAGCTGCCTCTCGCAGCGGCATCCAGCTGGAATGCTGCCCTTTGTTCGGGGCCTGCGCCAGGCCTCCAGTGCCGGCTCCGGCTCCGCTCCGCTCAGCTGGGGTCTCCGCTAATGTGATTTGCACTCCCGGGCTCCGCAGGTAGCCGGGAGCCTTTATAAGGGAATTAGGGGCCGACCTGCCACCCTGCTTGCTAATGAAGCTGCCAGTAGTTCTTGTTTATGTTTTGTTTTTCCAGCTCTATTTTTGATTTTTTTTTTTTTTTTTGTAGACCATAATGTGCTTGTGGGGTTTATGTAGGTTTTTCTGCCCTCCACATGGGGTTAAGGTTTTTTTAAGTTGATTAAACAGACGGTGCTGCTGTTAGTTTTAAGCAGAAGCACCAAATCCTATCGATCAGACCATGCATTTACTCCACCACCACCCCAGGATTTATAAACACAGGGAAACATATGACTACACATATGCTCAAAGCTAATTTATTGGATGAAAACTTGTTCTTGGTATTACTGTGTGTAGTGTGGAGAGACAAATCTCTGCCTTCCACTGGGAAAAATATACTGCAATTTTTGGCAGTATTAAAATGAAATAAATGGAGCTTGCAGGAAAATAGAAGTGTTCAACTAATTAGACTGCATCAGAATCATACATTTTTGCAAGTTGTGCTAAAAGTAATAGCATTTTAGGAACACTCTTGGGGCAGTCTTATCAGTTTGAACTAGGGAATGACACAGTTAAGTAAAAATTTTATTGCAGATCTGGCAAAAGCACTTGGACCTATAGGTATACTGCATTTTTTTTTGCTTTGTTTGCTTTGTTAAATTTGAATATATGAACTCAAATCACAATATACATTAAAAATATCTGGAACTCTTTTTTTTTCTTTTTTTTTCCTTTCCTCCTAAAGCAGAGGAGACTTTCGGGCTTGGAGGAGTTAAGTTGGGAAGAATGTCAGATGCCGAGTGAGATGCCATTTGTTGTTGTATCCACAGGCCCTTACTTAAGTGCCCTTGTTGATTCCAGTGGGAACTAATAGAGTCATTAGGGATTTTTTTTTTCTTTTTTTTTTTTTTTCTTTTTTTCCCCCCAGATTAGGCCTACAGTTTTGCTAGAGCCTGCATTTGGCTTACACAAAAACAAGCGCAATGTCAATGGTTTTAAAACCTGACACCAGCCTAATTAGAGACTTGACCCACAGAGGCATGATCCATTTTTATCTCTCTTTTTTGCAACTGCTTGTGTTCTTTTAGAATGGAAGATAGTGGATCTCTGGATAAAAATAAAGCATGAAAAAGTCTGTGGAAAATGATTCTTTTTCATGCAAAACTAGATAATACTGGGTCTGTTCTTATTGTTGTTTACACCAAGACCAAGTCTGATTGTTTGTCTAGATAGAAGAAGGCTTTAGCAAAATTAAACTCTGTAGGCATGTGTCAGTGCCCTCTCTTTAGGCCATTCTGTGATGTTGATGCTGTAGGATTTTTTTATGAGCTTTGGAGGGGGGGCTTGGTTACAATTTATATGTGTGTGTGTTCATATCTTTAATATACATTAACCGAATGCTAGGGAATTAATCTCTCTTCAAAGGACTGCAGTGATGTTGAGTTCGTGTTTCTACTTTAGAAAAAAAAAAGGGAAAAAATGGAGATGTAGGGTTTTTTTTTTAATAATGGACGTATAAAGCAGGAGTCTTATCGATTGAGTCTTATTAGGCTGACAGCAGCACTGAAGGTCCTTGTGACCCAGAGGTTTGTGACCCATGAAATCTCCATTTTCCTTCTCTTGGAAATGTATCCTGAGGTACAGAGGGCTGAGAAATGCCTGCTGCGTGACCTAGCGCACCCGTTCGGCGCGGAAGGAAAGTCATTCGGGGCTCGTGGCCAAGAAGCGGCTTGACAGCAGTAAACGTAAGGGCCAAGGTGAGGAGACATCTTGTTTGTTCCCTCAATATCTTGAGGGATCAAAGGGGAACAATATTTAGCTCCCTCAGCAGAGCTCTGCTGGCTCCAGTGAGGCAGTAGTGGATACTCAAGTGTCCGTAATGTCTACTGCTTTTTAATAATTATTATTATTTTAAAATTTGGGTCTGGGATGCTTGGCCGATGCTGACCAGGCCTCGCGAGCCTGAGCGCGGCAGCCCCCGGCAGAGGCGAGAAGCAGGATCCGACTCCAAGCGTGATCCCAGAAACGGCCGATCCTACATCGGCAGGACGGGGACCCTATGGCAGCGGGAAGGGGACTCTATGGCAGTGGGAAGGAGGCCCGGCCCGCAGCACGTGCACCGAGCAGGGGCCGCCTTTGCGGCCCTGTCCAGGGCACAAGGAAGATGAATGGCGGCCATCCCCCTCTGGCGCTTGAGGTGCTTCAACCCTGGGTTTAGCTGAAGGACTTAAGGAGTTTTTTGAAGTGCAAATAGACCAGCGAAGGGTAAACCTTTTCAGAGTTTCATTTAGATGGATTTTTTTTTCCCCCTGTGTGGATTTCTGGCACCAGCTGAGATCTGGAAGGCCACAGGATTTTTTTGTTTTTGATCAATGAAGCGAGCAGGCCGTGCTCTGGGGGTGCCCGTTCCCTGCATACGTATTGATCCCATTGTGTTTAAAAGTAGTTAATTTAATCGAGGCTTTTCAAAACCTCCCTCCTCAATAAGACTAGCATTAATGGAGCTGTCATTTCAAGGTCATGTTTCAGTGTCAATAACTTAATAGCAATGACAAAAGTTCCTGTAACTAATGACAAGATTTCCTTTTTTTTTTTTCTTTCCTCCCCCCTCCTGTTAAAATTGGACTGTTAGAATGACAAGTATGAGAATTTAGAAAAGTATGTGTATTTAGAAATGTTCAGTTTTAAATACAAAATGTTACTTCCACAAAATGAGAGCTTCTCAAAGCTATCTAGTAGTACTAAATACTAAACTAAATAACATAGTTTGGTTACTACTCACTGCTGTTTGGATCTACATCCATGGCCCAACATGTCGCATAGGAGGTTTGAGTCCAAGAGGCTATTTTATACCTTATCCCTCCTGACAAAATCTGTGGAGAGCCCAGATTTTTCTTGAGGTCTCTTTTGAGTAGTTCTGACCTCTTATCTCTCTCTTTCTCCCACGTTAGAGCCAGCAGCATGTACAAGATGGATTGCCTACGTGCTGTAAACACTGCTTGCTCCCATGATAAATATTTGGAGATGCACCGTGTAAGGATTGCCCCTGTGATAAGATGTCTGTTTGGGCAAAGATTTTTATAAGATGGGGTGTCTTTTACTGCTATTAGCCCGTGCTGGCTGCAAGGATTTCCAGGGGTGCTAGGTGAAAACATTGTATCCTAAGCCCTACCACTTGAGTGGGCCCAGCCTTCCTAGACTGCATGGAGTGAGCTGAGCTGCATGGGAAGCGAGGTGGACAGCGGGCTTCTCCATGTACATCTCTCTCAAGGTGCTTACTAATCATCCTCCTCTGTAGACTTTCCTTCCTGCTAGCCTTTTTTCAATTAAATGGATCATAATCAAGGATTTGAAGGCCATATGAAGCCCAGAGTTGAGATCCCCAATGGAGGGAGCAGAAGGACCGAACTTGGCTGTTTGTTGACTTACTATTTGCAGGTTGGATGTCCAAAATAGTACTGCATGACACGCAATGGGAAAAATCAAGTATGTTAAAAATTGTGTAGCTATCGCCTGTTTTGGTCTCTACAATGCGGTAGGTTGATGTTGGTAATGAGAGTACAGTAGAAAGAATCCAGATCAGGACAGAATGCAGATCAGGACTAAAATAATTTCTGATGTTATTGATTCTCTAAAACACTCCATCTCCTTTTTCTAATAAAATAATAAAAAAAAAAAAAAAAAGAAGAAGAAGAAGAGAGAGAGAGACTATCCAAAACTAAATGTTGTACAATGTCTGGCATGTATCACTTGGTAAAAGGAAGCAAGATTTATGGAAGTGCTTCTGCCTTCACTTTCCGTTTTTATTGTTTCTCTCTGCAGCTGGGGTTGCAGAACAGTTAATAGATACGGCCACGGGAGGCATATGGGGATTTTTCTCGGGCGTTACGTTGAGCAGATGATGTTAAACAGCCCCATCTTGGTCTTTGTTCTACGTCTCCAGCTCCCGTGCTGTCAGGCTGAGCTGTTGTAGCAATGGCCCTTTCCTACGGTGTCTGAAAACTGACCCTGTCTGGAGCTTTGCTGAGAGGGAAGGGATTTCGTTGCATGCAGAGCTCCCTTTCCCTGCTGAAAAGGGGTTCCCAGCATTTCTGGCATTGCTTTAGCTAATCACTGAGAAACGCTAATATAACCTTTTATTTGTTACTTAAGAGATTCATAGTATGCCCAGAACTACTTGTCTGTCTTCAGCAGGTCCCATTTCACAGGTGGGATAGGGAGATCTGGGCATGTGTTGAGTCAACTGTTTTTGCTTCAGTCTTAAGTGTGGGCCACAGGTCTTTGTTCCATAGAAAGGTACGTGGGTTTATGAGTGAGAGATTTCCCATTTCTTTAAAAAAAAAAACAAAAAAGAAAGAAATTTAACTGGCATGTATTAAAATGTCGAAACACTGTGAATCTGATATTTCTAAATTACAGATCTGTCAAGCACCTGTGACATTAAAACAGTCTTGCTGCAGTTACACTGTTTATTCACCAAGGACCTGTGTCGGTGTTATAATTATGGATCCTTCTGAAAATTAACCGAGCACCTGGCCTGTAGGGCCTGTTGGTTTTAACGAAGCAATGGCTGTGTTTTGGCTAGGGGCTTGTGTGACGTGTTGTAACTGAAGGCTCTGAAGTGCCTGCTTTTTCTATAAAATTCTGTAGGGTTTTTGAGACAGTTTGCCTTAGATATTCCCATTCTGTCTGTGCCCCTTGACTTTATTATAGGCAAATTCCACAAAATCCTTCTGCGAGGCGTTAAGGGAGGGGGAGGGGGACCCAGTAAAACGACCCTCCTTTTACACCACCAACTAAGCTGCAAGAGAAAGGCCGCTCTCTGTGCCCTTTGATTGTGTCAGGTCCCTTTTCTCGGCGCTTGTTTTTCTTTTGCCCCTTGAGAGAGGTTTATGGCGGTGTCCGTGCGGGCGGCCCCGTGCTGGGGCCGGAGCTGGTTTCGCGCCGCGCTCGCGGGGCGATGCTCTCTTTTGTTCGCCCGCCGGTGCGGCCCTTCCCGGGAGCATCTGTCACTTGAGGCATCGGGAGATGGATGGGTCTCGAGTGAACTGCTGGTTGAAGCAAATGGTAAAAATAAGAAAGGACAAGGGGGCTGGGGGCTTCAGAAGGGCCAGACGACAAGGAAACACTGTTAGAAATCAAAAGTATGCCGGGCAAGAGGCGAGGAGAGCGCCGAGATGGATGATGTGTTATCATGTCTCCCGCCTAGGAAACCAGCCTTGGCGGCTTTTGTTTCCTGAGATCCTCTGGGCCTTGGCAGAGGGGCTGTGGGTTTGTGTCGTGTTTCATTTGCAGGCAGGAGAGCAGCAGAAGGATGTTATCTGAAAAGGGCAAGGGCTTCATCCTCTTGCTGTGGTGGGTGTGAGGCTAAGACAAACTAGTGCTGCTCATCAGCAGCAAAAGAGTTTCTGATATTTTGTGTTTCTTGATTATTGTCAAGAATTTGGGAGAACCTTTCAGTACTGGGTGGATTCTTAACAGAATAGAATCAAAATTGAGCTTATTGGTAGCTTTGCTGTTGGAAATTCAGTGAACTCTTATTAGGAATTTGTGTTTTAAAAACTGCTTAAGGACTTTAAAATATGGAAGATGCAGGGCAATACCTCTATATCTCCCTGAATTACTTGGGTGATTGAACTAGATGTTTTAATGGGGGGAGGGGGGGGAAGGATTAAAAAAATAAGAACAAAACCCCCCACAACCTCAAACCCCCAAAGCTGCAAACCCAAAGCATCCAAGCTGCAAACAGTCAACCCTGCGCTCCCAAACACAGAGCCAAGGTCTGTGTGTGCAGAG
The DNA here is from genome assembly GCA_032273925.1 of Rhynchotus rufescens. Lineage (NCBI taxonomy): Eukaryota > Metazoa > Chordata > Aves > Tinamiformes > Tinamidae > Rhynchotus > Rhynchotus rufescens. The sequence goes on along the minus strand of JAVCKT010003206.1, from coordinate 7,504 downwards.
GCAGCTGGAGAAGAACAAAAGACAAGCCCAGGATGTGTCAAGGTTTGGGAAGGGTCCAGGAGGATCTTGGCTTGAAAAATTATTTTGTCACACTGTTGGCATTGGCCCATAAGGGGAAGCAGTGGTTGAAAGGCGAAGAAATTAAGATGATTAGAAGCTTTAAAGCTTCACAAATGGTAGAGTATCTCTCTCCTGAATGGATGTAAATAATAGATGAAAGACCAAGAGTGACAACAAAGGATCAGGGCGTTTAAGAGAATGTGTGCAGTCTGAATAGGGGTCCATGGCCTAGGGCCAAAGGTCTTAGCTTCGAGTGTAATTAGAAGAAAATACAAAAATGTCATTACTAGCAGGTGAAATGTTCAGCACGTGTCCGAAAAATAGCAATTTCAGAGCCAGGAGCTGTAGGAATTGGATTACTGGCGCCCTGAGATGGTTCAGGTCTGCGCGTGGCCGTACAGTGTGCGGGCGCAGCGCGTGTGAACCTGGCCGCCCATCCGGGACGGATCTGCTGCTCGCAGCGCCGCGGGGACGCGCAGCCCGCGGAAACAGCCCTGGGCCCGGGGAATGGAGCTGTCCACGGGGCTTTGCTCATAATGCAAAAATGCTGAATCAAAACCTTTTCCTCCTCCCAAGTGGTAAGGGCTATAACTACTCGCTTGCATTGATTGTATTTAAAGATAAGAGGAGGAAGAGGCTTAAAACTGTATTGCTTTTAATTTTAGGACCTGCCGTATGAATGTGCTCATGTCCTTCTGCAATAGGTACGTCCTGCTTTGGGCAGGAGGACCAAAGCCGGGGGTCAATCTTAAGCCTAAAACCTCATTTGCAATCAATAGGGAGAATTCTTTCAAATCTTTTGGCAAAATATTGTCCATTCCTTTTAGGGAAATGAACCAGCTTATACGCCCAAGCAAGTCTTGTCAAAGTTCAGTCAGTGATAAACTAAAGCCTGTCCTGATCTTAATGACTGTTTTGTCCAGCCCAAATATTTTCGGAGCTGCTGCTCTGCTGCTCTGCTTGCTGTTTGCTGCAGTGTTGTCATTTGCCTGGGCATTTCAAGTGTATCCTCTTTTATGAGCTGTGGTTTTTATTAGAAGCATCTTTGCTGGCATACCTTTATGGCATGTCAGATGGGAGAGCAAATGGCAAATTCTGACTTCATTTTGAACACCAATCTCTACTTTAAAGCACTTATCTACTCCTCCATTTTTTTATTTTCTTTCCTTTTTTTTTCTTTTCTTTTTTTATTTCTTTTTTTCCTTTTTTTTTCTTTTTTTGTCATTTTAATCCAAATATAAAATAATTATTTCTATGTTATCCTTTAGGTTTTTAGTTTTGATGCTTCTGTGCTAGCTAACTTTCTCATATTGAGGTGGTAAATTCCTAATACTTCGTTCAGCTGCTTTCCTACCAAAAACTTGCAGATACCGACAAGCTCCTATTTTTCTTCTGGTAGAATACAGAGAAAATGCAAGGCAGCTTGAACTAAGGGTTGTAAACTTTTTTTTTTTTTTTAATGTGGTCATCTTGCACAGAGAAATGAAAATACCTCGGAAACCTTCAATGTAGTGGGTGCTGAAGCGACCTGCGAACCCGCTCGCTGTGGTGCCCTGCGCGGGTGCAGGTTGTGGCAGGCAGGTTTTGCTGGTGTTTGAGCCGTGCGTTGCTCCGAGTCCTGCTAATGTCTTTCTCCCTTCTTATTTTTCAGGAGTTTGGGAGCGTTAAGCAACTCAGCAGCAAGATTCACCACCTCTGAGCTGCATCCCTTAATCATGCCTGCATTTCAGACAGGCTGAAAGGAATCGGATGAGGTACCGTGCTTGCCCTTCCTCGCAGAGAACACATGTTTCTGTGTTCAACGTGTGTTGAAACAGTCTGTTTCTGTTCAGCATGTGTGTTTTCATTCCCAACAGCTGCATTTTACGAACATTGTGGACTGTAAATAACTTTTATTTTTGCTTTGCTTACCTACTTCTTCATCATTCTCCAAAATCTCGAGATCTTGATCATATAATCCCAAGCAGGCCGCAGCAGAGGGCCCATCTGTGCTGCCGTGCTTGCTTTGGTCAGCATCCTTGCTTAATGGCACGTGGAAGCCTTCACAAATTTCTTTTGCCACGTTGCTTAGAAGCAGCGCCAATACCCAAGCTCCTAGTTAGCCGTGCTGCACGCGCTCGGCGGGTCCCGGTGCGTGTGTTTGCGCCCTCCAAGCGTGTAAAGCAAATGGGAAGGCAGATGCCGGAAGGATTTGTGCTGCGCGTTGAGATTCCCGGGAGGGCTTTTCCCAACGCCGAGCGGGGAGGTTGGGCCCGCAGGCTCCTTCCCGCAGCCGAGCAGCCTGCACCGTGCCCAGGAGGCCCGCGCGCTCCTCCTGGTTCACAGCCCCTCGTATCCCCGGGGCCGGGGCAGCGCGGAGGCCGAGCCGCGCGAGGGGATCACGGCCACGAGGGGCCCGCACAGCCCCGCGGCCCGAGCGTTGGGCTCGGCGACTCGAGCGAGGCCCAGCGGCCGCCGGGGTCAAGGGACGGCGCAGCGCGGTCAGCGAGACGCCCCGCGGTGCGTTTTGCGGCTCGGTAAAAGGAGCAGCATCCTAAAACCTGAAAGGATCCCCTTGGAAATCGTGTGTTGTGAAAAGGTTTTATGAGGCCGGTGGGGGAGGCGCTGCCCCGGCGCAGGAATTCCCGCTTTTGTCTCCCCGAGAGGCTAATCCCAGCCAAATGGCGGCAGCTCGCGGAGGGCCGGCGGCAGCGCCGCACTGAGGGGCGCGTAGAGCTCGGGGGTGCTCCTGGTAGCCCCCGGGGTCACTTCAATTTATCTGAAAAACGTTCTGAGCTTTCGCCTTTTGATCCTGAAAAAAGAATACAGTGCGAGCAAAATGCTCAAAAATGCAAAAAACACATTAAAAAAACCCTTCATTTGAGATTTCTCAGGGAAGTTTGCCAGTGCAGTCACTGTGTGTTTTCTGACTACCTCACTTTAGATTGTCAGGAGACACCCTTGTCTAAAACATAGCTTCTTTTAATCTGTTAATGCTTGCCCATTAATGGGTGAAAAAAAGCTGGGTTTTGCTAGTGTCAAGCAATTTTTGCTGCACTTACTGTAACGCTCACATCAATTTTTAAAGGCTTTTCGAGTAGCTAATGCCTATAATTTGTTTAGTATTATCCTTCCTTAAAGCCATAGATTATTAACTCTTGACATTTGTCATAGATAAGGAATCAATGTCAGAGCCAAGACCTTGCAAATAAGAAAGGAAATGTAATAAAGGCTGACTTCACAAGAAAGGGGGGAGGACTGTGAATGTGGCGGAAAATATTCCCTGCTTTTTGTTTTCCTTTGGAAGGGGGGGTTGCTGCAGGACGCGAGCCGGGGTCTCAGCCTCTTTGGCCCTTTGGTCAGTCCTTGTCACATTAAGAAGAAAAAGATACTTGGGAGCCAGGGGTAGTAGCATTTTCTTAGTAATTAACCTAATGTTTCACTGTGGGCTTTTGAAGAACGCTATAAAAGAAGAGCGTAGAGAGAATAAACTGCAGAGTTTCCAAGGGAAAAATAAATGAGCAAAAGAGCTGATGAGTTTTGTTCTTTTTTTTCTTTTTTAAACAAAATACAGATCTCTTTTAAACAAAATATTTTAAACATAAAATATTTTAAATATTTTATTTTTTAAACAAAAATATTTTAAACTTTTTATAATCTACCTTTAGTAATAAGCTGGAAACAGATAAAACTGCCAAGACACAAATCACCAGAAAAATGTTTGCACAGCACCCAAATTGCTGCTGAAGTGACACATCTTAAAATGCTCTCACTGTCGCCTTCCAAACTCATCCGGAAACGAGAGCGTGTGTGTGTTTGAGGGAGACACGAGGGAGCTGACAGATAGGTTAGGTGGACATGGAAGGTCAGGCCTTTACTTTGACTTCCCAGGCTGTTACCTCCTTCAGCTTCATTCTTTTGCAATAAGGCAGTAATAAATGAAGAAAGAATTAAGACATTTTATTTAGCGCTGTGGTTGGACTGACCTGGGCCATAGGAGCTACATGAGATGTCTTTTTTCTTTCTCGCTTACAACTTTATCTCTATAAATCTGAGCATTACATCCTGTGCATGCATCTACATATATACCGAATTAAGGAATTTTTAAAATAGGTATGATTAGGCTACCTAAAGAAATGTGTATTTATGCTAGAATAGTTAACTTTGCAACTCTATAATTTACTTATTTAAAATATGTAAAGTGGACGCATATGGATTTTGAAGGTTTATTTTTCCTAATGTGCGCGAGAAAAATTGTACATAAAAAGGATTTGTTGGTTCTTTTCAAGTGAATTTTAGCCCACAGTGAGAAATTTATACATATTATATATATTTTTGGCAGCAGTCACAGAAAAATACAATGAAAGCTATTTTCTTCTTAAGAAATGCCAATATTCCCTGGAAGTTTTAGATGCGTGCCGTCAAGAGTGCAGAGAACCTGTGAATTTTCTGTGTTAGTGACTCACTAAGTTAGAACAGCAGCTTTGGGAGCCAAGGTTACCTCTGCTAGTGCGTTTCTTGCGAGTAAACGAAGTCCCATTTGTCATCATCACTGAGACATTTGCTTTTGGTTATGAGAGAAAGGCAGGCTGAGAAGCACCACTGCTGCCCGCGGTAAATAAGGGGTTGTCATTCTGTCACAAGACACCGAATCACTGTTGTGTGCAGTCCAGTATAGGCAGCGACGAGCTCTGTGGCAGAACAAATAGAAACATCAGAAATTGCTTTCCTCCCCGTTTAAAGGTTGATATTGAAATTTTGCATTTCTTTTTTAAGTAAAGGTTTTTCTCCCTAAGATTTAAATGGCAGTGTAAAACGAATCCTGCCAAGACCCACTGGGCTGCCTGAGGAAACCGAGCCTAGAAATGGTAGCTCCCCCCTAGAAATGGGGCAGTGTCACCCCAACTGATGCTTTTGAAAAAGCTCCCTGAACATGCTGTTCCTGTTTGAGGCTGTTGACTTCCTCGTTGGTTGGGAATTTCATCGTCAGTGGAAGCCTGGAGGCAGCAGAAGGCCCTTTCTGTGACTCGCATCTTTGATCTGGAGCAGGGGCAGCTCTGGTAATTTCGGCAGTTCCTGACAGGGCTCTGTTTATGTTAGGGAAGAATCTGTGGCATTCTGGGGAGGGGAGAAAGTGAGGAGGCAGCTTTGACCCGTGATAAACACACGTTGCGGGAGAGGAAAGGGAAGACCCCTACAAGGCACTTGGAAGTTCATTTCCACTAAAACTCTATCAGGAAAAAACAATGCACTTTTTTAACTGGAATTTCTGTTTCTTAGCAATGGAGGCAAGTCACAAAAGATTGCCTATACATCGTTAACCTTAACAGATGTTAACTGAGTTTAACTGGCTGCTATGATTTTGGCCTGCATGTGGTTTCTGTGTTTGCTTAATGTGTTGTCTTTTTCATAGAAGCAGCCTTCAAAGCATCTTCCTTTATTTCTTGTCTCTGCATCGCTGCCTGAAAGTGACTGCGGAAAAATAACTTGTTAAATGTGCGTGTTGGTCTGAGGGCTGCATGGGGGCTTCAGAGATGAAAAGATTTGTTCTGATCCTTTTAAAAATGTATCCAGAGGAGAGATTTTTAAGAAACTTGCTATTTTGGCCTTTTTGAAAACAATGGTTTCCACTTAATTTTCAAAAGGATGCAAAGGGCTGCACTCTGAATAAACTTCATAAACTTTCTGGCACAACAACTTAACCAAGATAGAAGGGTTTTTGTTTACACATTTGCTGATACATTTTCTAGGCTTGATTATTTAAAAGCCTCATAAAACAAGGAGGAATATTTTAGGAATATTTTTCAGGCTGCTGTTGCTTTCAGACCACACTCTGCAGAGGCAAATGGTTGTCTTCGGGAAGGCAACAGCCCCTCTAGCCTCCTTTTGTGCCAGGCTGTTAGCCAGGGCTGTCTGGTTTCTTAAAACCTGCTTTATTGCTCCTTTGCTATATTTTACTGTCACCTGGAAATGTGTGTTATGGATTTTCATGCTGTTTTAGAGAGGGGAAGGCGCAGGCGTTGCAGGTGCTTCAGCAGTTCCCGTGTGCGCCGCAGCCGCAGAGACCGTGCGGCTCCCGAGGCGAAAGCCCCAGCCCGGGAGCGATCCCGGAGGGATGTGAGGTGCCTCTTGGGAGAGCTTCCTGCAGCTCGTCTCCAGACCCCCCAGCTTTTCCGAGGGGGAGAAGGAGTTGCCTGCAGCAAAGGAAATAGCAAAGCTTCAGGAGACACCTGTTATGTTTGGGAGCAGGTATTGATTCTGAACACGTGATTTTGGGTACACATTTGGGCTCACAAAAACATCCACAGCAGCCAAATATTATGGGTAGACACGGTTATTTTAATAGTCATTAAATTCAACACGTTGATACTGTGTTTGCTTTCCCTGCCACGTGTGGTAGCTGAAAGGGCTCGGGAGCGCAGCACCGCTCCTGCCTGAACCGACCCACTCAGCACCTGGGCAAGAGTCTCGATTTATGCTGGCAAGTCACTGTGGAAAGAAAAATTGCAGAGCAAAAATATGCTGCAATCCTTGAGCTAAGGGCTGTTAGTGACAAAGCTGCGTGGCACTGGCAGTGGTATCGTTCATAGCCCGGCTGAGTTAGGGAGAGAACATAAATCCACATGGGAGAAGGGCTGTGTTAAGGAGGCAGGAGGAGATGAGGGGAAAACTGTTGTGTGCTGATTTATCTCTGCTGCCTCCACGGTCACTGTATGGCCATCCAAGGGGAAGTACGGACATTTTCATACATTTGCTGAACAGCAATGAAGTCTTCAAGCGTTACCAAAAATATCAGAAAGAAAAGCTACATATGTAGGGTAGTAACATTTCTTTTTTTTTTTTTCCTGGTGGCATTTCTGTCAAAAGAAAAGAGAAAATGTTCTTTGTTGCAAACAGCAATGTTCCTCTCCCTTGATACGTTTTCAGGGATCCTGGCAGCAAAAAAGGACTTGCTCCTGCTTCTACCCTTCCCCAAATGCATTTTAAAAACACTTAACAATATTTGCAGTGTCTTGCCTTCTAATTTCATATTGCCTTGCCTTCTTCATTTCATCATTTAAAAGGGCTGTTTTTTTTTTTTTTCTGTAGTTGGAGTGGGTTAAATCAACACAGGTATCCTTTGAAACCTTCTATGGAATGAAGGATTTAGGCTTATTCTCTTCAAGATCATGCTCTGCTCGGTAATCTTCTCATTCATGGTTGCATACTGCTGGCCATTGCTGCTTTTTTATTACTGGCAATTTATTTTTACTCCGCTCTTTCATAGCCTTTATGGTCAAATTTCTTATCACTTGACTTCCTGTCACTGCCCACAGATCTATATTGCTGACCTCTCCCTGAACCAGTGAGGCTGGGATACGAAAAGACAAAAAGGGATTTTTTCTTTCTTTTTTTTTTAATTACAAATACAAAATACAAATTATTTGTAGCTTTTAATCAATTCCTCTTTTTCCATGATAGGAAG
>JAVCKT010003203.1:0-18491 GCA_032273925.1 Rhynchotus rufescens | reverse complement strand
ACGATTAGTTTGACAGACTCTCCCTTGTACATGAGGTTAAAAATACCTGTCTGCTTTAACGTGTATGTGAGATTGGCATGACCTACATTGAGAAGCATCTTTAATGCTATTACTGCTGCTTTAAAGTAGGAACCCCAGGCTTTTGACATCCTTTATGACCAAAGGACTTTATGCTCATTACTTAATGAAAACGTCAAAACTCGTGTGGCTTTTTAAGCCACCATTTCAAAAATGTTGAAAATGCATGTACATTTCCTGCTAAATCAGTGATAGCATTACTGTATTTGAACAAGCAATTGAAAACACCTTAAAGCAGCTGTGGAAGTCTTTTACTTTTTTCCCATAGACTTTGAGCACCATTCTGCTCCTGACTTGACCAAAATCCTTTAGGCTTCAGAGGGAGCAATGTTTGCCCAAGAACACTAATTTAAGTGTTTGAGAAAGATGCAACTGAATAGGCAATTTGTGTTTTCAGATGTCACAACTTACATTGCCTTTTTTTTTCTTTTTTTCTTTTTTTAATAGAACATAAATCATAGGCTTTTCTGTTTTTTTTTTTTTAATCAAATGGTTATCTAAAATGCTTTGAAATTAATTGCAGTTTTCCATTAAGAGCAAGCTCTCTTTAAAGTCCCCCTGATACAAAGAGAAGATATAGCTCGGGTGGAATAAAAATCAAACTGAAACTGAGACAGTTGCTGTGGAGCGGAACGGTGTAAAGCTGTAGAAGCTTTGGGGCTCTGGGACTGGGGAGTGCTCTTCAGACTCTTGGTTCTGCATGTTACCAGATCCTGCTTTAAGCCTGATGTATTTTGTGCAAAGCAGAAAGAACTGTGTAAATGAGTGAGTAGAATGACTCTAATATATGAGACACATTGATTTTTATGCCACAGCTGGAGAAATGTGCCATTAATTGAAGCTGTGAGCAAGCGAATGTCATTTTTGATTTAACATCCTCCCTCCCCCTCCTGCTCCCTCCTTCCCCCCCAACCAAAATCCTGCGTGGAGTCAGATTGTTGCTGTAGCCTTTGTGAACCCCTCTCTTTAAATGTTTAATCAAGTGCTGAAAAAGAGAAATTTACAGACTATTTAAAATGTGGAAAAATTGCTTCCCAATATTTTTGACAGAGAGAGACTGAGAACACACAGCATTGAATCATCAGGAAAATTGAAGATTTCCCCTGAACAGCATTGGGATTTTACAGCAGAGGACTTGAAAGACCTTGGAGAAATTGGACGAGGCGCTTATGGTTCTGTCAACAAAATGGTCCACAAACCAAGTGGGCAAATTATGGCAGTTAAAGTAGGTGATGCCCATACTTATGTTTGTACTTGAGTCCATTTAGGGTTGAAATCTGATGGAGAATTAATGTTCTTCCATCTATCACCCATCTACTGCTCTTTTCTATTTATTTCCAGTATAAAGGCTGCTTTTTCTTTTTTTTTTTTTTCTGAAAATACATTGTATAATGGGCATATTGTCAAGTGATTTGTGAAGCTCTTGTAATTGCTTGTGCCCTTTTGTGAAAATGCCTATTAGGAACCTACTGTTTTGAGGGGATCGCATGTCTCTGGAGACTGATAATGTGAAATGGACCTTCACCTCTGGGTCACTGGTTCACACATAGCCTAGACTGGTAGTAGGCACAAGTTAACATCCATTGGTGTTTTTCGTGAAATAAGGTATTGACTTAAATTTTGCGTTTTTCATAAACATTTGACCATGGTGTAGTAGCTGACAATCTTTCCAAGAGGAGCTGGATGGGGAAAACGCATTTCAGGGCATGTTCTTCTGTTGTCACTATGTGATAGTGTCCTTGCTCTGTGCTTACTATGCTGAACCTGCTCTGGAGATGGAGTTGTAGTGGTTTCCAGAACTGTCCCTGTTGTTTCTTATGCTATCCAGAAATTAAGCCACCTCACCACCTAGCTAGGCAATAGGGAGTAATTTCTGTCTGCCTGTAGTAGTGCTGCTTACTGGGGGCTTTGGAGGAATTGCTTGTCCAGGAGCTGGGTGAGATGGACAGCAGCCCTTCCTTCCTTCTGTCCTTCCTTCCATCCTTTTCCCCTCTCTCTCTCTCTTTCTCTCTCTCTCTCTCTCTCTCTCTCATGTCCTTTTCTTTGCTTGTTCCTGGGTGGCAACTAACGACATCAGACTTTTAGCTCCATTGATGAGATCGTTTGTAAGTGCTCCTGTGGCTCTAATGAAAGAGCAGAATAGAGCTGTAAACTCCACAGCTTTACATCACTCTTTCAGCTCTCTCTGCCTTCTTTGGAATATTCTCTGATCTGCTCTGGAAATATTCACTGCTGCTGGTGTCACGTATCAGGTAGACATGTCTAAGCACTGGCTCTGGGAGAGCAATTCCTACTTGTTTCAAGTATGTCAGGACACCCAGGGTAACCACCATCCTCTAACTTTTCTCAGAAAAACACTGACTTCCTCACAGTACAGGAATATTGGGCAGGTCTCTCTGAGCTTTTTGAATCCCAGGGCAGTGATATTTCTACCATTTTAGACCTGGAAATCTCCAATGGAGTTAGCTGCAGTCCATGTAGCTAAAGGTTTGTTTCTCTTAGTAGCCTTGATGGCACTTCTAGATGGAGTTTGGAGATCCGATGTTGAAAAATGCAGATATGGTGAAATGATGCCAATGTGTTAAGTGGTGCTACTGTGGCATCCCCATCCTCAGGCCTAGGTTATGTGGCCTGAGTGGTATTTCTACCCTAAGCATGTCAGTTGTTGGTAGAAAAATACCATATCTGTAGCAATGATTTTGTTAGCAAAAGCTCAGCAGTGGTTACAAGCTGAGAAGATTGTTGGCGTAGCCACCATCATGGAGAATGGACAGGTCCACGGGTGCAGCAGTTCTCTTGTCCCAGTCTGTGTTTACACGAAGGACTCCTCGAATCAAAGAGCAGTCTTGCCAGTGTCCAGTGTCAAAGACCCGTGATGCAGGAGCAGCCTCGGAGGTGGGAGGGCTCCAGTGCTCTTGGAAGGGCTCAGCTGAAGCATCCCACTGCACAACCTGTCCAAATGGTAGGGTGGTGGGTTTAACCCTAGTAGAGTGATTGACTTGAGGATTCAATTCAAACCAAAAAAAAAAAAAAAAAAGAGTTTTAAATTTTGTTTTACAGTACCTGAAACTGGAAATGTCAAAGCTGGAGCTGGAGTGAAGGCACATTTTTTTTCTCTGAACCCACTCCCCTTGGGCCTGCATGGCTCAGTCTGAAGCACTTTTTTACCCCTGAGATGGGAAGGAAGGATGGAGAGCTTGGGGAAGCAGTATTCATTTTGAAGCTCTAAGCAGCAAAACAGAGCACTATTCCATATGGCCCAGTGGAGACATAGCATGAAACTGAGAAAAGGAAAATTTGTGAGTGCAAGAGTGTGAGCTCTCCCAGGCTGGAATAGTTACTTGACAGATAGTTTTCAGAGCAGCGTTTATCCTGGGTTAGCTGTTAGTTCATCCCAAACTATTAAGCCATTCTTTCTGAGGTCGCTTAGACTGTTTCTTTTGCGGCAGTCTAGGTTGTGCATTTCTCTCTGTGTTCTTGCAATATCTTATTCCACCTTGCAAGCCCTGTGTGCCAAGGACTGCCTACCCTCTCCTTTGGTGTGTCACTCAAGCCTGCAGCGTCCTGACAGCTGCTGGTGCTGTTGCTTGCAAAAGTCCCTGTTCCTCACCTGTGTTCAAATAAGTCAGCTGCTCCCTATAGTCTCTCCTTGCTTTTATAGGCAAGAATTTTCCCCATTACATTCGATTTTTTTTTTTTTTGTATTTTTTTCTCCCTCCGCTCCCTGCCCTTCTGTAAGAGAGGGAAGTTTAGAAGGGGAGTGGCTGCTTGAGAGGAAATCATGCAAGTGTAGTGCTCAGATAGTGCTTTCAGATCATACCTAAGATCTAAATGGCACCTGCTCTTAACTCACTGGCTTGGCATGGTGCCATATTCAGAGCATTCAGGGCTGCCTTTAATCTTGCAGAATGTCCAAGCCCTCATTCTTACTTGGTAGCTCTGCTCTGCTTTTCCTTTGCTTCCCCAAGAACTATTACAGCGACATCAGTGCAGCAGGAAAATCATCCTTAGAAAGTCATTCAGTTGCAGGAAATAGCTTTTGGAGGCCACAAACTAAAACTTGTTGGCTGCTCTTTACTGATGAGTGAAATAGAGATGTCTCCAGAAGCTGCTAGTTAGTTGCAGAAGTAGGTACATAGGCCCCTTCCAGCTGCCCTCACTACCCATGGCACCTTTCCAGGGCATCCTCTGTGTGTTTCTGAAAGGGCTGAGTCCTGTTTGCGTTGCTTTCTTCAGAGGACCACCTCTTGTGGCCTCGTTCTGCTGTGGACAGGTTGCAATTCTGCTTGTTCTGCAGCTATGCCATGTTAATATTTTAACGAGCAGATGAAAATGTGCTCCTTTTCCCTCTGATTGATTGCAGTTCTTGCCACGTGAAGGCACACGGAGGATTCTGCGCAGTTCTCCTGCTCACCTCTCAGCTTGTGCAGACGTGGCTCTTCCATAGCATGCAATCAGGTGCTCTCTCTAGCTCCTCCCTCTTGCCTTTTTTTTTTTCTTTAGCTTGTCACACCACTTTCATGGTGCTCCACAGTCTTTGATTTCTGAAGCTTGGTTTAATTTAGCCTTTCACGTTATCTCTGCTTTGTATAAGTCATTCTCCCTGTGCCACAGATGCTGCAGAGCACCCAGGCTCCTGCTGATGGCCGCCTGGTCCTCACTTGCATCATTCCTGAGCTCTCTCATCAAAGCCTTTTGCTGCCCTCGCTGTCTGTATAGAAATACACTGAGGGAAGCCTCTCAGCCTCTGCTGCCATCCTACACGTGCTAAAAGATGACCAAAATAACAAGGGAGAGATGCAGTTCTCTTCCACTTTCCAGTTTCCCTGTCCTTCACGCAGTTCGGCCTAGTCAGCCACTTTATGGATCCTGGCAGCTTTCATTCTAGCACCTTTAATGAGAGTGTCTGGTTGCTCGCACCAGCAGCCCTGCCAGTCCCCTGCATGAGTCAGAGAGCTCTCATCTGGTACAGAGACGTCAGCGGTAGAAGAGGAGAATATGCCTGGTGTGAAACCATTTCAGCAAAGCCTCCAGCCTCCCGGGGCCCTACTGAGTGAGCAGAGGCCTTTGGTAACGAGCTCCTGCCTTTCTTGCCCTTTCATCGGTCTTTGCTTCTATAAATACATAGTCAAATAACACAAAGGCATTACTGAGACCTCAAGGGGCAGGCCACAGGCCAGAGCAGCAAGATGGCCATCTCAGAAGCAGAGAGCTGGGAGCTGGGCTGGGCTCTGCTTTTGGAGATGGGTGGTTGGTGTTTTCTGTGATGCTTTTCTACCTGTTACCTTCTCTTGTGAAGCAGGCCTGTTCCTAGGGGTGTCAGAAAGAAGGGGACACAGCAAAGGAGCCCGAAGAGAAGTGTAACCAAAGGGTTTACATCCAGACCTTTCATTCCCTCTCCTGGAGAAACGTTGTAGTATGTTTTCACAATCTTAATAAAAATAATTGGCTCTCACAGACCTTCTTGTCAGGCAGCTAGTATTGCAGTCTTCCTCTTGCCAGAAGAAACTCTTTATTTTCCTGAGAATTTAATAACAGCCATATTAAGTGAAGACTCTCCCAGGTGGAAGATAGAACAGCTCAAGTTTGTCCAGTAGCAGCCCAGTCTGTGCAAATCCATGATGGCAAGGCCACTCCTACGTTCACTGCTCACCTCCTTGACAGGTTTCTCTTCTAGACTCCATGTTTTCTGCAAAGGAAATGTGGCAAACATTTACCGACAGCCCCAACAGTGTTTTTGCTCCACAGTTCTGCCTGGTCTGGTTACCAGTTCTGGTGTCCTCTGTCTTTATTTCAAGTTTCTCATTTTCTTTTTGGTCATAACTCTTTTGGGCCAGTCCATAGAAGTTCATAAGTAACTTGTGGATCTTTCTGGCTCTGCAGAGAATCCTAATCCCTTCCAGGATCTGGTGAACTCACTTCTGATTCACGTCCAGAGGCTTCACAACATACACCGTTTGCCTGCCTGCTTTGATATTTGCCCTCCAGTGTCACTGCATGTTTTTGCCATAGCCACTCCATGTTGGTTATGAGCCTTGTTCCTTGATGATACTACTAAGTCTGCGACTGTCTTTGGTATAGCAAAGAAAGCTTAGAGAAGCCCTATTTCATTCAAGTGAAATTTCAGGGGAATTTGAGAGGTTTGATTGCTTATTTTCCTATTCTTACATTTCCCTCTGACCTTGATGATCATTGTCACAAAAAAAGGCTTTAAAAATCTTTGACATACTTGATTTTCCAGGCTTATATAAATGTGCGTAAATAAAATAAAAGCCCAAACCTGAATGAAAGCTGGGAAGTATTCTCACTGCTGGAACAGGAAGCTTTGCTTATTACTTAAGGAATACATGTTGTACATAGCGTGCATTTTATTACCCAGGGTGTTTGAAAGGCCCCTTGGAGGCTAGAAAAGTTTTTTCTTTGAGAGTTCACCCTGAAAATAATCACATATTTAGAATAGCTAACCTTTAATCTGCAAAGGATTAGAAGTCTGAATGTGACAGTGACGTCTTTGAGCCCTTGGAAGGTTGGCAGAAATGTGCAGTTCAGACATCTGTGCCCAAATCCTCTCTCCCACCAGATCAGCATCCTTAGACCTTCTTTGTTAGACCATTGTCAGTAGGAAAATCCTCTGATATTTGGGTTTCAGTATTAGGATTTTTTGCTTATTTCTTCCTCTTCCAGTTCTGTTGTTTTGAACTGTCTGAAAAATCAACCGTCAAGAAGCTGGCAGAATGGCTGGTGCTTCAGCTAACCCTCAACATACTGTTGTAGCCCACAGAGTCTTATACCACTTTTCTATTGAATGATTTTTTTATGTCACAAATTGCTGGGCGTAGGAATGTAAGTGAACTGGGGAAGGGGCATTTTTGTCCGGAATCCTTGTGTTTCAGTTCTCCCTTACCCAAGAAAATAGATATTTTCTGTTTATACACCAGAATTTTCTTCATATTCCAATATCTACCATATAAATCAATGCAGCTGCCTTTCTTTGCAATATTACCTACTCTAGTTTTCATTTCCAGCCAATGCCCTGTGACTTGGTTTTCATTTTCTTGGTTCCTCTTTAAACTTAACAGTGTTTTGAGCATTTTATAGTTAGTCTTCTGTTTCTTCTTGTGTAAACTTGTCCTGAAAAAAATCAGAAGCAATTTCAGCATCAACTGAGGAATCACAGAAGCTGGTCAAGGTGCTGTTTGGAGATGCATAAAATTCAGTAGGATGCCAAGCCTGTAAAATATTCACGAAAGATCTCTGTTCTTCCCAGAGGACTTAGTAAGGTATGGAGCTATTTCTTGCTTAGAGCACAGTGCTTCTTCCACATCATTTTGCTTTGCACTTTCTGTTTAATCTCTTATCTGTTGCTTTAATACAGATGTTCAAGCCTTTGCTTGGCTTTCACAAATTATTTTCTCTGATCGCAGCCTCCCACTTCGAAACTGGTTACTATATATCAGCTGTCCCTGAGAGCAGAAATTTAACATTTATTTATGCCTCCATAATTTCTTCATCCTGCAGCCAGATAGTCCATAAAAACCCACGTAGATGACACATTAGTATATTAAGTCCAGTCAAGGGGCAAATTTCTCTGTCCTTCCTATTTCCCATATGACTTCTGAAGAAAAGTCTTGGAATTTTTGCAAGCTGGGATATGACTTTGTTTTAAAGTATCATTTCCATTCTTTGCACTTACATGTATCCTCTCTAAATTTGATGCCTTTTTGCTGTTGTTTATTAAGCAGATTTTCCTGTCTCATTCATCTGTTTTGGTAGCCAGTTGAGAGGGAGACCAGTGCTCCAAGGGCTGCTGATACTGCACTGAGAAAGGAGAGGATGAGAAAGAGGCTAAAAGGAAATGGGGAAAGAGAGTAAGCCTTGTTATAGGAGATGGGAAACTATTTGGGATAAGTGAAAGACCTTGCCATACTTCTGTCAACAGTAAAAATATTTCAGATGGGTGAGTAAAGCTTCTCTTCTTGAGCAGTGAATGGACTAAAACACCCTTCTTCCTGGTCGTTTTGTATCCTTAAATCACTCTAATTCCCCAGATAATATCCAGCCCTTCAGTGACAAGCACTGGTGTGGTGTGCTTTGCTGCTGAGCACAGCTGAGGACAGCTGTGAGTCCTATGACATATGAACAGAACAGCACTGTTCTTGCTGTCAGCTCAAGAAGTTTCTTTTCAGTTTGGCGCTTATAGCTTTTATTTATTTATTTATTTATTTATTTATTGACTGCCCACTGCACCTGAATCTTTTCCTGTGCATGCTGGGACTGGGATATGATTTGAGTCTTGTTGATGCTACCTAGGGCAAAGCAGAGCATTCTTGCTTCTAATATCAGAAGGCTTTGTCCCATTGTGGATTTATACTAAAAATTTATCCTGGAGGATTTGATGCCGTTTAAGTTTGAGGCCAAAAAGAGAAATGTTAAAAACAGACTTCCCTTAAGCCTTTGCTGCAAAATCATTTTTTCACATATGTGACTTCTTTGGCTATGACAGTGACTTTATGCAGTAGAGCAAGCAGGCTGGCAGATGAAAGACCTGAAGCTAAGTCAGACCTTTCCATCCCTCTCCTAAATGACATTCTCAGTCTGCTTTGCCTGGTCTTGCTTCCTCCACCATCTCCCACATCCTCGGGGTATTCGGTCTGAGAAGTACTGCAGTCTGGCACTGGCTGGGAATTAGATAGCACATCTTCATTTTGGCCTCACGTGCTATTGGAGTAGTGACTGCTGTTCACCTCACTCCCCTTTTGCCGTTTCTCCTTTGCTCTTGTTTCGCTGCTGAATGCTCATTCCGTCGAGGGTTGGTTGGGATACATACAGCAGGCTTCCTGGTGCACTCTGTCTACACAAAGTCATCATTTTGGGCCCGGGCTGCCCCCAGTTCAGCAGTGCTGCAAACTGCCTCTGTTCTTTTTTTCCCCTCCTCTTGAACTTGCAAATCTCCGTTCTCCAGCACTCTTGTGTAGTTCCCCCAATCCTGCAACATGTAGTTATTTCCACTCGCTGAAGTGTCCTTGCTGAGGAGTCCATGCCATCTTTTCAAGGCATCATTCAGCTCCCCGTTCTGCCTGGAAATTCTACATTATATCTGACCCCCTGTCTCTCCATTAGGTACTGACCCCCTGTCACTCCTTTAGGCAATTTGCCGTCAGTTCTGTTGCTCTCTGGGGACAATGTGTTTGGAAAAAGGTGGAATCTCTGGGTGCAGTGTTGTTTTGGGGTGCTGTTGAAATCACACCCTCCATACAACGTGCATCTTGCATGCGTTGCGGAGCTGGAGAAGTAACAGAAGAGGAGGAAATATCAGAAGTAGGAGGAGATGCTTTCAAGTGAACCCATAGAGTTTGAGAAGCAAGTTAGGATGGCAATGCAGAAAGAAGCTGGGAAGACTGCCAGGTGACCTAGAGAGGCTCTCAGAATGCAGGGAGCTGAAGATGACCCAGAAACTATCTCTGAGTTGCAGAGAAAAGCAGTGAAAAGCTGTTTTCGGTGTTGCTTCTCACCTGTTTTTGAACTTTTCCAAAGTGGATAGTGTCTCCATGAGAGTCTTGGCTGGTCCTGATAGGTCCCACCATAGTGTCGTTTGAATCGGTCATTTTCTGTCCATGTCAGTGCAGTGGCAATACTATTTCATACCTGCAGTGCTGATGGTGTGCCATCTAGAAAGGAAGATTGAACCTGCTTGATCTTTGATATCTCAGCATGGTTTTGTACTGTTTTATACGATGTAGGCATAAGGCAAAGAATGGATCAAACTTGTCAGACTTTCTTCACTGATAGGACAGAACGTCATGGAATAGACTTGAACCAGTGACCTAGAGGCGAAGTGTTTTAGTTTCATTAGCTGTCCCTTGAGCCATCTTCTTGCTCTGCTTGCAACTCCAAAATCCCGCCGCTCGATTGTGTTGCAGGAGGTGGTTGTTACAGATTCCTGGTGTGCTGGACAAGTCTCTTGCCAGTTTCCCCAAGTACTCTAGACTTCACTGGGAAGGAAAAGGGCAGTATGAACACAATGATTATTGGTCTAGGCCAAACTAAAGCTACTGGAAAACTAAGAATTAATGTTGAAATACCAAAATATCAGGATACACCAAAGGTAAGGAAAACTGCAGTGTCGATACTGTCCTCATTTTGTGTGGGTCATCATAAAACAGTCTTAAAGTACATACTCATGTTGCTGATTTGTCAAATGATGCAATATAAATGGCCAGCCCTGAAGGTGCCTTCGTATACTTGGCCTTGTGCTTGCTCTGTTTGTGTGATCTTGCTGCTACCAGAGGTTGCACACAGGGCAGGGAGCTCTCTGCTAAGAAATGGGTGCTACTATCATGCATTTTTTTTCCCCCACAACCTAAAGCACATGCATAGTATCTTGAATAATCCCTTTCTTGGATAGTCAAACAGTTTTTCCTGAAAGAGAGCCCAGGCTGCTTCTGTTGGCTTGGACTTCTTGTCATTTTTTTTCCCTTGTTTTTTAATGATTTCTCAACGTGAGTCACATTTTCAGCATCACAGTTTTCTTCACCTCCATTTCAGGGAATGGATTAATTACTGCAATATGCTAAATATATCTGCATTATCACAGAAAAAAAATGCAGACGGTCTACCCTATCCTTCATTTAACAAGCTGCATGGTTAAAATTTTACAGTTTCCTATTTTCAAGCTTGCATTTTTCTATCAAAGCCAAATCAGATTTTTCTGGGATGTGATGCTAAAGTGGCCTCCATTGGAAATTATTTCCATGACAACTGTGTCTTTCTGGTTTGAGCCATTTCAGTGTTACTGTAGCCTTTAAAAAATAAATAACCTAGAGTTTTCTTTTTTTTTCCCTTTATTTTTTCTTTTTTTTAAGATGGGAAAAAGTATATTTTCCCCTGCCCCTCAAACTGGGCCATTAATGAGGTAGCCTTGTGCAATCAATGCTTTAGAAAAGTAAAATTATTCAAATTATACGGGCCTTTGTATGCTGCTAGTATTACCTAGGCCAGTGCTAAGAAAGAATTCAAAGTTAGTTTTTATGAGAAGAACCTCCTCTCTAAAATTAACATGACTTCTCTGGGTGACATGATGGTCCCTTTTTACCATTCTAGATATATTTTGCCCAATAAAGACCTTCTGGTCTGAGATTAGCAACAAGCACATGTGCCAATATAGTGTAGATGTGGTGGAGGGAGCCACTTTATCTTCTGAGCTTTCTGTAGTAATTTTAAACATAGTATTTCTTGGTTAGCTTTCAAAAGTGTCTTCGGGTCCCATCTAACAGGGATAGCAACTATGTGGGAATTAATTTTGAAAAGAAAGCCTAAGCGTATTGTTTTGCAGTAGGTTTCAATAAAGTCTCTGGGCTGCAATTTAATGCTTACATTTCATCTGAAAGTGGAAATATTCATTAGAGTAGAACTTGATCTGAGATTTTGTAGGCCAAATTAAATGGTCTTGAGGGTTCTCAGTTTCAGGCCTTGTCTTATTTGAGACCATAGTTTAATCCTCCAGAGTGTGTTGGAGCCTGCCTTGGGGATCGCGAGCTCAGCTTTGGGTTTGGGGTCCCTGGCATGTTTCTCCAAAAGTGGTTCTTAAGCACAGTAATGACATGTAAGTGATAAAGTCTTTGCTAATCTTCCTCTTTCAGAGAATTCGGTCGACAGTGGATGAAAAGGAACAGAAGCAGCTCCTGATGGACCTTGATGTAGTAATGCGAAGCAGTGACTGCCCGTATATTGTTCAGTTTTATGGCGCACTCTTCAGAGAGGTGGGCACTCCAAACTTGCTTCATTCATAGCAGAGTTTGTATTTTGCTTTGTTGCTTCTCTTTTTTCTTCTTTTTTCCCCTTTTTTTTGCAGTTTTCCACTTGCAGTGAGTAATTTATGTTGTATTTTTAGGCCTGCACTTTTAACCAAGCATATTTAAATAAGCAATCCAGATGTCTGAGCACAGCTAAGCACATGCTCTTCCCACTCACTGCCTAGTCTGTCTGCATGTGTCAGTCACTCCTTCCTTCCAGCCATTCCCTCCTTCTGAGGGGCTCCTGAGCTTGTGGCTCTCCCAGGCAGAGCTTTTGCTCACTGGGTGTATGTCACTCTGCAACACCCCATTTGAACACAAATATGCTTTATATGAGCTGCTATCACATGCAGCCGAATGAAAGTCTTGCACAAACTTAGCACTCCTGTAGTAAAGGTGCTGCAGTGATAGAAGCCACAGTTCCTCATAGGCTTCTCGTAAGCTTCTGATGTACCTACTGTATATCAAGGTTGTGTCAAGAGACTCCTGGCTGACATGCTTCATCCTTAAAGTGGTTTGTACCTCCAGAATATGAGGACAACTACAGTTGTTCAGACCAAAATTGCTACACTGGTCTGCCTTTAAAATCTTTTAATTGTAAAATATAAATCAGAAATGAAGATAATATACTTGATTTACTTACAT
The DNA here is from genome assembly GCA_032273925.1 of Rhynchotus rufescens. Lineage (NCBI taxonomy): Eukaryota > Metazoa > Chordata > Aves > Tinamiformes > Tinamidae > Rhynchotus > Rhynchotus rufescens. The sequence goes on along the minus strand of JAVCKT010003203.1, from coordinate 5,976 downwards.
TTTCTTTTGCCTGTATCATGTCTATCAGTCTTGTATGAAACATCCTCCGTACAGTTACCATAAACTCCAAGGAATTTTTTAGTCTTATTGTATATGTTAGTGTTTCAGTGTGCCCTCAGTTTTCTTGAGATCTAAAGAATTTTTTAGGTTCGGATTCATCTAACTTTAGACGTCTTAAATGAAATGTCAAGTCACACCTCTCCATTAGTAAATGGGAATTGTGGTGAGGTACACGTATAAGTAATTCTTCCATTACCCTTGCTGACTAGTTCTAGCAGAATAGCTGCTGAGCTGATCGCTAAAATTAATCAACAGTAATTGAATCTTTTATGTTAAATGTATGTTGCTTATTTATGTGCTTGACTGGGTTCAAAGGATCTCTTTATGTCTTTATCCAAATTTTTGTTTATTATTTTAGCTTGACAATAACAGAGATTATTTCTTTTTGTAGGGTGACTGTTGGATCTGTATGGAGCTCATGTCTACCTCGTTTGATAAGTTTTACAAATATGTATATAGTGTATTAGATGATGTTATTCCAGAAGAAATCCTAGGCAAAATCACTTTAGCTGTGAGTATTTTGTTAAACTTTCTTGGTATATTTTTGAAGATAACTTAAACACTCAGATTTCTTTCACTTGCGTGTGAGAAAGCTGGCTAACCTGCATTCAGCAAAACTGCTGTCATTATATTGACTTTAATGATAATGAGTGTACTAATAACTAACTCTTGTAGTGTATTGCATGATAGAGAGGAGTTTCTGGGCACTGTAACCTGTCCCTAGAGCAATTTTCCCCATTTCCTGAATCCCAACAACTTGGAGAGAACAAAAACATCTTGCCCTTGCTTTCATTCATTTTCATGAATAAAAATGATAAACAAACTTCTAGTACTTTTAGAATAGTCCTGTGAAATAAGACTCTCTGGTGTCTCTTGCATTTGATTGCTAACAGGTGAAGCAGAACAGGCCTCTTTGCTGCTCTTCGCAACAGTGGAATGAGTTACTCTTGCTTGGCCAGTAGAATGAGAATGGCAGATCAGGGGCCTTGTAATCCACTAAAAATGCAGCATAGGAATTGAAATATATTACTAGAAATGATTACTATCTGGAATTTGCCAACTTCATCTCTTGTTCTCCTTTTCCAAAATTTAATTTGCAACAGCTGGTATGTGTCTTGCTTAATACATGCCCTCTTTTGTATCACTTCTGTATGAAAAAATTGCAAGAAAAATACTTTATTATATAACATATTACAGGATTGGTATCTTAATGCCTTTAATATTCTTGTCCTATCCCCCATTACTGGAGGTCTTTACCTTTGATAACCATAGTAATCTTATGACATTAGCTTACTTTTTTAATCTGTATTTCTTTCCTAGACTGTGAAAGCACTAAACCACTTAAAAGAAAACTTGAAAATCATTCACAGAGGTAAGTTCATGTCTTATTCTTATATCCTACAAGAACAGTTGCAAGGATGTTAAATGGCCTTTGTTTCAAATCAAAATATCATAAGCATCTGTACTACAATGAGTGTGAGCACTGAGGGAGCACTAAAGATTTTGCACAAACATGACGTTGGTGGTTAGGTAACACCTTTCATCACATCTTGGGTCAGAGGTTTTTCATTCTAACTGAGGATCAGATGCAGTAGTACAGATATATTTCCTATCCAGTCAGAGAAAAGAGAAGATAGTTGGAATATGCTAGTATTTCTAGACTAGTATTGCTACCCATTATTTCCAAATTTCCCATATGACTATTAATTCCAAGCAGAGTAGCATGGCCTCCATCTAGCCATGTCGAGCAGACAACAGTGGGATTTCAAGAATAAACGGGATGTCTGCATCTACCTACAGGTATGTGGTATATTTAGGCATGGGAGTTAAATGAGATGTTTTCCAGAAGTCCCGGACTGCTATAACTGTTTGGTGATTCTGTCATATGGGGTTAGTTCCATCTGCTGTTGTCCTTGGGCACCTTAGACACCTGTGATGAGCACATCTAGTTGGTAACCACCCTACATGAAGAGACAGGCCGTGTGACATAATCACTACTGGTGTTGATTCTCTGCAGCTGCTGTTTTTGAAATAGAAACCTTCAGCCATGACTTATCAGTTTAATTTCTTTCCCTTACAGACATCAAACCTTCCAATATTCTTCTGGACAGAAATGGAAATATTAAACTCTGTGACTTTGGCATTAGTGGACAGCTTGTGGATTCCATCGCCAAAACACGAGATGCAGGGTGCCGGCCGTACATGGCAGTAAGTCCAGACGGGCAGGCCAGAAGGGAGCGGGCATGCTCGTGGGAGTATTCAGGCTTTTACCCACCTTCTTGAGGCATGGTTCAGCATGGCAGGGTCTGTCATCTGCCAGCTGACTCAAATGTCACCCTGTTTCATGTGAGTAAGCACTCCCTCCCCAAAAGAACCTGAACTCCAGAGTGAGTGCCGTTGCTGGCAGTATCAGCAGAGACATCCAGGCTGTGGCAAAGGGGCCAAACTCCTTTTTTTTTTTTAGCTAGTTTCCTCTGCTGTTGCCAGTGCTGCAGAACAGAAAACTTCTCCTGTATCTTCCAGCAGCACCTATTTATGCTCCAAAATAAACAGAACAGCTCAATGGCAAAGGGAATGCAATCTGTGTACGATGTTTTCTTGGTCTGCAAGAAATCCATTTGTTATGGTGAGATTATGTCACAGTAGTTACTGCAAAGCAAAATCTTTCAGAATTAGAGTGATTTTTGAAAACCATTTGATTTCCCAATTGTGCCATGGCTTATTCCAGGAGTATGTAATTCTGGAGAGCAATGTTAGAACAGCAGCTGCATGGAAATCATTCAGGCTGAGCGGCTCCTGAGAGTCTGTTCTGCTTGTTTGCTTTCCTCTCTCTCCAAGAGATAAAAGCTGTGATTGTGATTTGTCAACTCGAAGGCGTTTAAGCACTTCTGTACATCAGGGCTGCTTTAAAAACATATTTCTTGATTTCATCTGAACTCAGAGTTTGAGGAGAGACTGATGTAGGTAGTTACTTCTCTGCAGTTGTGAAGGTAACAGATTTCAGCAGCTGTGTTTAACTTATCCTGACTCCTCAATATGCTGAAAAATACAATGTGTTTTTCTGATCTTACCTAGTTTTCTCAAAGTTCAGGGTGGGAAAAAGAAAGGAAAATCTCTCTTTTCAGGTTAAGCCCACTTTCATCCTGATAACTGCTCTTATACATTTTTCTCTGACTGCGCCGCTGATGACAAAACCCTGATTTTCATCTCTGCAAAGAGACAGAGCCTGCATTTCTAAGTGTTTGACCTATCTGTATATTTATTTATTGTCCACGTAGCAGAACTATTTACTCACGTAGGTGGATGGGAAAATGCAGAAGAGATCTGCTGTTGGGGTCCAGTGCAGTGGTACAGCAGTGTGTGCAAGTTCCAGATCCCTATGACTTAAGGAAACAGGGCAGTTTATTCAAGTAAAGACCTTGTGAGGCTGTAGAGAGGGTAGTGGTAAGTCTCCTCTCTGAGTGCTTTTGGCAAGAGTATAAAGCTTCCCATAGGGAAAGGGATCAGTAGGAGCTGCAATAATACAGGGAATGAGATCCTAAGGACAACAGCCGAGAGTATGAGACAAAGTACCCTGAGAAGGGACTGGAGCTAGTGCAAAGTCCAGTCACTGAGCTGCTGAAAGTCAAGGTGGGTCATTTGCCACCTCAGATTGCAGGTAGTTTTTCTGATAGTCATAACTTTGCCACGTGAGCATTGTGTATAGGTTCTCTGAGATGTGTATAGGTTCTGAAAATAGTTGCTCATCTGTTTTTCCCCCACAAGTTTAGTGGACTAGGATTGCAAATTACTCTTGGTTTAGTTACTGCTTTACAGGTACTGGCATCTTTGCAAATAGCTGAGCTGCTTTATTTCTCTTCTGTGCATACTGGACAAAATGCATCCACTGTGTTTTTGGGGCATCCCTGTTACCAGCTTCAGATTGTGTTGGATTTTTTTTTTTTTTTTAATGAGTGAAAGTGTTTCAATTCAGTTTGTGTTTTTAAGAGCCTTGGCATGGTATATGGTTTGTGGGTGAGCCAGCAGCTGGCAACTGGTGTGGGAGACTGCTGGCCTCTTCCTCTCTGGACTCAGTAACTCCTTGCCGAGTACATGTGCATTTCCACGTACTGGAGAGCCTGGGAAATGGGGAGATGTGTCCAGCACACAGAATCCCAGCTACAACTGCCAGTTCTTTCTCTGACCTAGCAAGGGTTCATGGCTGCAAGTGGTGTTGCGATCAAACCTGAATGTACTTGGGAGGGAGTCAAGTCAGTCACAAGTTCCTTTCAAAAGGAAAGTTTGTGGGTTTTTTTAATTCAGAAAGGTTAAAGGTTCTTGCTAGACTGTCACTCTACAACTACGTGTAACCAGGGTGAGTCTGATATTGGCTGCTGAATGATGCTCTGTGGCCATGGGAACGCGTCCTTCTGCAAGGCCCACTTGACCCTTGGCTCTTGCAGTAATTCTTGTTGCATGAGTACTTGTCTATCAAAGGAACCTGATAACACCGTATCCACTGGAGCTGGATCCCCAAATAGCCATTGATAACAATAACATTGGATGCCTGCCAGTTGGACTGCCAGTCAGATTCAGCAGCAGGAGCCGTGTCCAGCAGCTAAAGGAAGTGCCTGTGTATTTTACCCAAAATTGTTAGAGCTCTCACGGAAAGCAGAGCATTAGCTTTGGAGCTACCCAAGCTGGATAGGTTATTTTGCATCTCATCTTGCATTTTGATGTAATCATTATAAGCGGGAGTAAAGATTTGTGCCTTGTATTCTAAGAAAAATGAGAAGACTGGAGGCTCTCCCCAGCAGTCCCAAGTGACTGCCAGCCCGCAGAGTAGTTGAGGACATTTGCATGGATAGTTGTCACACTGCTCTTGCAGGACCTGTTTTGGTGCCAGCATCATAGATTTGCTCTAGGTGAGTTTCTGCATCCTCAGTCTTAAAGGCTGTTGCTAACAGGGATGAGATTGCTCCCTGCCAGCACCTGGTCCTCCCCATGTGTTCCTTCTGCTTCACCTCTGCTGCCATCATTGTATTTGCTTTTTTCCTCTGGGAACTGTAACCTAAGGAGTGTGACAAGTGGCCCTGCCTCCTTGGTGATCCCTGTGGTTGTCTCCTGCTGGAGTGAGAGATTCAGATTTGGGCTGGATTGGAGACTTTCTTTGACATGCTGATGCTCACAAGTTTTGTTGCATTACTGCATATTGCCTTCTTAATACTCAAGTGAACCCAATTTCTGTATCAGAGGAAAGTGACCAAGCCTGATTAGAAGAATCTGGTTTCTATATAGGTCATGACCAGCTGCTGTGTAGAGAGGTGATCTGTCTTGTCCTGCTTCTTGGAGGTCTCCACAGAGGCAGAGTTGGAATCGTTTTCAGTCCCCTCAAACCTTTTTCTCTAGTCACCTGCTATCCTGTATTGGAGAGGCTGATTTATTACACCAATAGTTAGATACTCCTATGGGGACCAAGCAGACCCTTAGCTTGGGAGGCCCTCCCATAGCACCCGTCTTGCTGTGACCAAAGGATGGACTTGTCACCTTGGTTGTGAGACCTGAACTGAGCTGCTGTCCTCTTTCTGGACAAATGGCCAAGACACAAGGAGATGAAAAGTGACAAGAGGACACAGAGGCCACATGGTGCTAACACGCTGTCTCTCCCAGCAAACGCACTCCCCTGCGTGATGACAGGGACCAAAGACTCCCTGTCTTTACCTCACTTGTCCCTCAGGGAAGAAAGGCCCTCGTGGTTGACGTTGGCCTCCACTGGCCCGTGGAGGCTGCGTGACCATGATCAGATGGCCGGTACAGCCAGCATGTGGAAAGGGGAGAATTCCTAAGGCAAGTGATAGTAGAAGAAGGCAAGTAGAAGAAAAAGAAAAAAAAAAGGAAAAAAAAAAAGCAGGTGATTTTCCGGAGTTCTAGCAAATG
>JAVCKT010003201.1:0-27794 GCA_032273925.1 Rhynchotus rufescens | reverse complement strand
CAGACTGAAGAATCACAGAACCAGAGAATCATTTGTTTGGAAAAGACCTTCAAGATCATGGAGCCCAAGCCCTGCAGCACCCTGCTGCTAAACCCGGCCCCAGGCACCTCACGGACACGTCTCCTGAGCACTGCCGGGGACGGTGACTTCCCCACCTCCCTGGGCAGCTGGTCCCAGTGCTTGGCCACTCTTTCCACGTAGGAATTCTTCCTGCTGTCTGACCTGAACCTCCCCTGGCGCAACCTGAGGCCATTTCCTCTTTTCCCACCTGTAGTTATTCTGGAGAAGAGATCGACCCCTGCCTCACTGCAACCTCCTTTCAGATTGCTGTAGAGAGCAATAAGGTGTCCCCTGAGTATCCTCTTCTCCAGACTAAATATTTCCAGCTCCTTCTTGCTATACATTATGCAAAAAGAGTTATTGCAAAGAAAAAGAACAATCTTACATTTTCTTCTATAACTTAAGCTTAACAGTGTTTTTTTTTTCTTAAGTGTCTGGGAAAGTTTGCAGTTTGGAGCCAGCCACATGTTACTTATCAATGCTTCAAATACAGGGTGAATAAGAAAGACCATGTCTGGTTCTTTTGCAATAGGGAAAATCTCTTTTGAAGTCTTTTTGAGGGACTGACAGGGGAGAAAGTGTCAGGGAAAGGATGTGACAGGTTTTGCACAGTCAGGGGCAAGAAAACGTCTGGAGCAAAATCTCTTGTCTAAATTGGGCAAAGAGATAGAAGCCTCTCCTTCAGCAGCGGAAGAACCACATGAAAGGTTTGGGATTCACTTCTATCTTTTTTTTTTTTTTTTTCCAGCTATGCATGAATCCTTCTTACGCTTTTTTGCTGGCTTCTCATCTTACCGGGAGTCTGTGGGAGAGGTCAGTGCAAGGCAGCAGGGAGGGGAGCACGCGCTGGGGCTCCGCGTTCAGCAGACGGTCTCCTGAGTGCCCAGGAAAATCACCTGCATTTTAGACACCTCAAGCGTGACAGAAGGCTTGAATGTAAAGATGGAAGAGACTGCATGAAGGATCTTAAAGCAGAGTCAAATAGCTCTGTAATTACTCTGCTTATGGATGAATCACTTGATATCGCTGTTTTCCTCTGGGACACAACGTCTCTCCTATATTTCTGATTCTGTGCAGACAACTACCTTGAGAAGTTTTGTGTTGACTGCAATTTAAGCACGGGTATCCACTAGCAGGTCAAAAAGAGAGACACATTTCATTTTTATCAGAACTCAACTAGAAAGCTTCGTATTCTGGAGACTCCATTTAGAAGGAGAGCACTCATTTCCCCCCTCCCTCCAATCACAAATTATTAAAATGTACACAGAAACAGAGAAAGAGAAGGGAAAAAAAAAAGTTTAAGACTAGAATGCTGGCAAGGTCTTTGAAAGATTATTTTAAAACAGTTCTATCATCATTACCATATCAGCCATGAGAACATGAGTGACACTCAAAACACTTTCTGTCTTATTTTAATCAAGTATCAGAAAACTGTAGAAAATGGCAGTAGAAAAATATATAGCTAAGAGAAGAGGCACTAAAATGGTTAAAGCACTGCAAGAATATTTGCTGCTAATTAAGACCACAGTATAATATACTCTACATACACACCAGGGTAACACCGTAGTCAGAAGAATATGAAAAATGAATAGTTCTGTACATCTAAAATATAGGCTACTACACAAGTTTTGGTGACTTTAGATGCCTCCTTTTGCATCTTTAGGAATCTGGCATGTAGTGGGTACAGGATGTGCTAAATTGTAACTTACTCTAATGAACATCAAAACCGCAAGCAGTAGATTCACTCATGTCTGATGATACTGATTATCTGTTAGCTCACTCACTTGAAGAAATAAGTAACATTCATCTCAGTACAGTTAGATTTTATCGAGTATCTTGATATCCCTACACAAACAAAGCTTCATATTTAGAGCCAACACTAAGCAATTTTGTTTAGATTCTTGCACGCAATCCAAGCTGATGTGCAGTTTCTCCTTGAAAGTGTTTCTTGGCATAAGAGATTAAAAAGCACAAACATATACATTAATAAAGCCACTTTAAAGTGGCAGCTTGGCACTGTCATCTTCCCCATCACCTCCCCCATTAAAATCATGAACCCAGCCAAGAATTCAGATGATAAAATGTTTAAGTACCTTGATTATTTCCACAGCTCTTCGTGCTCTATTAATGCAGTTGACCTGCAATGAAGAAGAGAGAGGTCACTGACTCCTGCTTTTCAACATTGCACTAATATACCATATACTTAAAATTAAGGAAACATTAAGACTATTAAAAAGGAGTTCAAGAAGCTTTTTTTGTCCATAATATTTCCTGAATTTTACTCTATTTCCTACATTTTACTTTGACTGCATATAAAACATTATTTGCATGAATAACCTAGAAGGGAAGCCCAATTTAAGAGCCAGGTGGTGAACGCCTGGGTTTGGAACGAGGCCATTTTGCCTAATCCAGGGCGGGTGACAGAGCAGAAAGCGAAGCGGAGCCGATCCGCTGAGATCCGAGGGCAGAACATTCCCGGAGCAGCGGCTGGTGCCGGCCGCGGCCCGGCGGAGGCGGCATCGCGCGGGGCCCACGGCCTGCGGCGCTCGGCGGGCGCGGGCCGCCATCCCGCTTTGAAGTTCGCCCTCTCCATAACGGCTGCCGAGCAAAGTCCACAGGGAAACAACCGCCTCCCTCTGGCCCTTGTAGACAACTCAAAGGCAGCGAGTGCTCCTCGTGCTTCATGTTTGGTCTTGCAAGTAAAGTGAATAAATAAATAACACGGCCGCGTGCTTCCGTATCCCTCGTCTTCCCCTTTGCAGCCCTTCAACCAAAACCACCCCGATGTATTCCCATCCTTTCCCATCTCCTCCTCAAGCACCTCTCAAAATTCTGAGGAAAATCAGTTATTTTCAGGAAGCAGAGGGAAGACGCTCCACAGTTTTATACAGGCATACCAAGCATATCACATTAGGAGAAATCTATACCTGCACAGCAGACATCTTATGGATGGTGAAAATACTAAGATGAGTTTGTAACTGGGCATAGATCGTTAACTCATTTTTGTCCCTATGGTTGTAAATGTATTTCAAGCACCAGTTCTTTCTTGTTACTATTCCAGGACTCTTCCACAGCAGATTGGCAAGCATTATTTTTTGGATGACCTTAGTTTATTGTACTGCAAATGCTTCACCAGTCTCTGCTACTTCCCCATCACTACTAAAGCCTGGATTATTTCATGGTCTCTAAATTTTAACACTAAAGAACAAACTTCTGAAGAAAAAAAAACAAAGGGCACAAAAAATAACTAGGATTATACAAAATGTATTGAAGATACACTACTTTTGCCAAGATACTTCAAAACAAAACCAAATTTAAAAAAAAAAATCTGAAGAGTGATAGTTGAAATAAAAAAAAAGCTATTATTACTATGCGCTCAAACTGTGTTTTCCCAGAATTGCTTTGTTAGAAAAAGTCCTTCTCTCACTCGCTTGAAAACTGCACGTGGCAAAAAATACAGAAATATTTTCTGTAGGAATGAATGTATTCAGCATGAATACGGCACAGATCTATTCCAACTACTTGTAGGTCTCATGGGACCACAGGCTTAAGAGAGGCAGACTCCTGTAGTGAGGTGCTCTTCTCTGGGAGGTTAGGGCACATTTGCTCCTGTTCTTGTCCTGCCAACTGCTCCCAGGAAGGGCCTGCAAAGCTACAGCAGTGACTAGAAAAGAAAAGCATGGGGAACGAGGAAGGAAATGTCCTGGTATCAAAATGGCTTGTTTAAAGTAGAGGCACTCCATAATGCAAGTAATATAAGCACTTCAATGTGACTGCTCACTTTTGGCCTGAGCACAGTTTATTTTTCATCTACTTTACACTACCAGAGATAACAGAACGCGATTACTACGGGAAGTTCCTTATATGTTACTTTAAGTGTAGCCGTCATGCACAATAAGAGCTGGCAGCTTCTGTTTTTACAGACCTTCTACAGCACTATCAGACGTGAAAATTTAATATTCTCCTTAATAGATGCACTCCTGACGAATTTTCCTAATGACAAGGGTTGACAGAAGATAGAAGTCCATGTTTATTAGAGCAGATTTAGTTCTGTCCCCCTCTAGTCCTGTCTGAGCACACTTGGGTTACTAGCACAAAGCAGCCTCATTTCGGCTGGGCCACACTGGCCCTGTGCAAACACCCAGCACCAGTCCTGGAGGAGCCAAAGCCTCCACAGCTACTGGCCAAAGGAGGCCACAACAGAACCGGCTGAAACAAGGAACCTTAGGACATGGAAAACATGGCATACACCTTTGAGTAGGTGTTTCTGCTGTTTGTCATTAGCTTCTTGCTCTCTTTCCTCTCCCCTTCACATCCCTTCTTCTCAGAGCCACCCCTACACACTTCACAATCTTTTCATCCCTCCCAAATACAAAATTCCCATTATAAAAATAAACAAAACACCTCCCCAACCGTGTTGGTGCTACGACCCAATTCACTCTGTTTAACTGGTAGGTATCTTCCCATTTCCCCTTCACCCAACTCTTCAAGACAGGGTAGAAATCGAGTAGGAACCAACCAACAGTTGGGTCTTCATTGTGCTTAGCCTATTTAGGCCATGCTCCTTAGCCACTATAGTGAACATTAAACTGGAGTATTATATCCAATAACATAAGAGGGGGGAGGAAGAAGGTAATTTTGAAGAGGATTTAACAGTCACACAGTAAACAAACAACCCAGAGTCAGCACTCAGCTCCAAGAAAATAACAACTAATTCCTGGAGGAACCAACTAGGAAGGGATATGGATTTTAACTCGAGATATGGCACCACTCAGACAAATACAAAATATGAGCAGCTTCAAAAAAATTGGAATGCATCCGAATTAGTGCATATGTTAGAAATTATGCATATTATACAAATCCTAACAGGATATTGAAAATACAAGTACAAATTAAATGTTAGGAAAGGGTTTTACCCATAGGAAGAAAAGATTTTCCTGTCAAAGATACCACATCTCTTCTTGAGAATTATTAAACTGTAAAACTATTTGGTTATTGGAGCTTTCTCTCCCCCAGTTCAGAGAAGCAGTGTTTTAGAGATGCATCTAGAAACTATGAGTAACCATAATGATGGATAGCCAAGGAACTGTTGGGAGATCCCAAAGAAACACCCTCTGTAATGGAAACAATCTTCAACTACTACCATTATAATGGTTGATCAGCATAGTTTAGGAAATTGCCCTTCTGGTTTGATCCAAACCTTGAGTATAAAAAGACAAACTTTAGTAAATACTGAAGACTATTCTGAACTCGAAAATGAAGAACTAGCAACTTTTCATTTAAAACAAAACAAAAAACATCAAACGATTGTGCAACGCTAAGAAAACCCTTAAGGAAACAATTGGGAATTTTTCATAACATGGTATTTCCTTATACCGCTGACCACAGGAATGCAAACAGTTCCACCAAACAGCGATTTCTTCATTGGAAACAACTGACAAACTAACCATCTTTTCCATCTTTTCCACTCTCAGCTCTCAGCATACAAAACAGATGATATAATAGGATACAGAAGTGTCACACCACCAGTACTAGAGCCACAAGGTTTCTTTGCTTAAAAAAAGAAACAAAAAATTAGCAGCTGAGAGACTATACAGAAAAAAATGCTCCAAAGGCAAACCAACTATTTGAAAAACAAGGAAAGCAGGATTTGTTTACATTTAATGACTGATCCTGTTGGTCTAATTATTTAATACTATTTTTCCACTGCAGTTTCCACTGATCTGTTGGGGTGCTAGCAGTACCTTGGGAAAATCCATCAACTGGACACAGACACCTAAGCCCCAGTGAAACTCATGAGCAGAATTCCCTAACTCAGCATCAATTCCCTTCTACAACATTCCCCAACAGCAAGACAGACAGCTCTAGCAAGGAACACTGGAGTGAAATTAAGACTGATGCTCAATTTACACAGTGCAGGGGGGAACACCACTGCAGTTTACCACTGTAATCTTCCAAAAAATCCCTGCTTTGATCTAATGAACAGACTGCCCTCTAATTTTTCACTTTGCAGTAGTTATCATTATAGGCAGTGGCACTTTGGGTACTGAAGATCCACCTTCTGAATGGCCATCGGACTCTAGATGAGGAGACTGAGCATCAATCCAAGCAGTGCCCAAGAGGAAATGCAAGACAAGCCTTACCGAGGAGGGACTTAATTCTCTTGACAGCTAATTAACAAGCACCGAGAGGGAGCTCATTCTTCCATGGAGAATGAAGCATGGATTCCTTGGCAGGCTTGATGTGAGCAAAGGGGCAGACAGCCCCCTGAAATGGACAAAGAGGGAGCAAGAGATGAGCATAAAGTAGGGTTAAAAGTAACGGTAGAACAAGATCCAACGGTAAAAATGGGGAGTATCATATCAGACTTCAGAAAGGTATCAGGAATGTAAAAATGTTCTAGTTATCAGCACTCTGACCAATCTCCATCATCACTAATTTGCAGCTCAATTAGGCCAAGATTTTAATCAGGGCTGCAACTATATTTCCTTCTCTCTATTACAGCTGAAGGAGACCAAGGGGACAAGTCACAAAGAGAACAAAAGCAAAATGTGCCCAGAAGACCACACTATTTTCAGAAGAGAAAACAAATCAAATCTTGAAAGGCTGAAAGTTTTATGTAATTAGTGTGCCAAAAAAGCAAAGAATCTTGGATGGGAGGGAAGACAGACAAAAGTCTTAACGTCAGAAGGAGACAATAAAGGAATTTGCTTGTGTGGGAGGTTGTTTATGGTCTATGACAGTGATTATTACACTGGTAGTTAAGGAAAGACTCTTAAAGATTTCCAAAAAAAAACAGGATAGTTTGAAGAGATGCACATTGAACTTTCCTTTCTTATAGCACATTCTCAACACTTGATGGAAACTCGCCTTACTGATCACTGTGCTACCCTGCTTTAGGATACCAGCGATTAGATTTTAAAGGTTTTTATATAAAATATGTTCTTCCATAGTGTCTGAGATGAGTGTGTATGACACTGCATTTTGCACTAGGAAAATGCGTCTCTCTCGTGCGCTCCTCCTGACGTCCTTTCCTTAGGTGAACCGATGACTCAGGTGCAGGAACAGAGCCTAATGCGCGGGACGTCGGCTCCGTGTTGGACACGGCATCGGCAGGACACGAGCGCCGTGACGCAGGTGGACATCCCTGCCCTGAACAAGGCCAATAACTCCTTGAAGAGGCTGGAGTAGTCCCGGCTCAAACTGCCAAACGAGGGGGTGTTTCCTCATGGTGCAATCATGGCATCGCCTTTGGTCTCCCAGGGAGTTACAAGAGCAAACCCTGCATCTTCAGGATAAAAGATGAACGTGTTGATGTTTTACAGCCCCGGTGCTGCTCCCTCCTGGTTACTTTGCCAGGCTTTTCCCTGCCCGCCGGACTCCCTGTGTCCCTGCTCCGCAGTGAGCAGGCAGGGTGCTGCTCCCAGGCAGCACAGCCCTGGAAGAGCAGCTCCTTCACACCCAACAAACGGGATGGAAACGGTTGCAGACTGAACTTCATGGGAAGTCTTGCACATGGGTAACGTGAGATACACAAGTGTTCGCTCCCGGTCACCACAAGCAGCAGGTGCCTTTGTAATGGCAAAATAAACCATCTGCCCAACTACCTAAGTCTGTGCTGAGATATAAAAGACCACTCGTAAGCTCTTATTTGGCTCCACTAGTATCAGAATCCTACTGAAGGAAACCAAGCACTAACAGCTTTCCAAACCAGTTTTACTGATGAAGCCATATAGAGAACTACTCCGTGTCTAGGCTGCCGAACTATGCAGGCTGTAAAGCAGAGCGGTATTTAGGATCCACCGCACATTGCCACAATTAGAACAGAATAATGCCAAGCTACATGAAAATGATTTGCTGGTTTTGATTAAAAGGGACAGATCATTTTTATTTTTGCCTGCAGTCACCACAACGAGTTCAGAATGGCAAGAAACTAGTAAGCAGAGCCTAGAAAACCACCTGGCTCCAGCTGAATTTTCACTACTATCAGTGGAAGCTTTGCTCTTAGTAACGGCGCAGAGTTTGATCTTAAACAAATGTTGCCAATGAAACAAAAGCCATTTAAGAGATTTTAAATGTTTTTGATTGCACTAAATATATATTAGAATATATATTAGAATTATATCATTTCAGACTTCCATTCTGATATTATAGTTTATGGGCTCACTTAATATTGCATTTTACCTTGGTAACCCGATAAATCCTACTATTAAGATTCAGGGCAATCTACTGTTGTAGAGAATAAAACTACAATATGGTATCTGTGGTGATTATTAATTCTTACCATGTGTTAAAAATACTTCAAGGAAGGGAATTTTAAATACTGCATCATTACTCACATTAAACTTGCTTCACATAAATACATCCAAGTATTGGGAAATGGCAATTTCAAAAACATCTGAACACAAAATGCCACCCAGCATTTTCCAATTGCCATTTAAGGTCTCCAAGTGCCTACCTCACGTCCTAGTCTTTGTTTCTCCGTAACCTTTTCTACTAGCCTTCCACTGTTAATTCTCACTTTGTAGCAGGCCTCGTTACTGTCCTCTGATTTCATTTGCTAATATGTAATACTGGCTCCACATTTAAAAATAAATAAATAAATAAATAAAAATCCACTCTCGGCTTCTCACCAAAAATCGCCTACTCCAGCCCCTCCTACACAGCAGCTTCCAGGATCCTACTCCCAGCAACACATCGTTGCTTAAGAATTTCCGAAGTGCTGACGGTTCCGAGAAATCCCACGTGCTATTAGCCTTTGTGGCTCCATCTTTCTGGGCTTTGCCTCCCATTCTGCACGGAGTTTTTCAGCAGTGTTTGATACACTGCAATCCTACGGACCCCTCCAACAGCTTCATCTTTGGTGCTCTCCTCCTCCCATGGTCACACGTGCTCAGGACGAGCCCGCTGCCTGGGAGCGCTGCTCTGACCAGCACTCCTAGCCCTCTGAAGCAAATACACTGCTTTACCACCAAGCTGTTTTTCAACTGCACCATTCTGAGCCTTAACCTGACCACCACAAGGGGAATCACCACAAATTCCAAGTCAGAACCATGTTCTGGACGCTGTATTCAGACAGCATCCTACCACGCTAGGCGAGATACCCACTACAGCACTGTCAGTTCAAGAAAGCAGAAGCATTTCAGGGGAGGGAGACTTCTGCTTTCTTGGTGTCTCAAACTAGAAATAGACTTTCATGTCCAAACCATACCTGGGTATTGGCAGCAGTACTGGTGTAGCTGTGATGGTTTATGGATAAGAACAATGGAAATTTCATATAGAATCTTTCTATGTTTTTTCATATCAAGTAACAGTAAGATCTGACACGTTTCCATACTAGATTTTGTTTCAGAGATAATTTTTTGGATTTTTTGTCACTTGTCTCCTGCAATATCCACTTGAGATGTTTTACCAGAGTGATCCAATTCATAGGTCTATCAGATCATTAACCTTCAAATTTCCTTTGAGACTTGTTTTTAACGTGTCTTCTACCAAAAACACCCTATGACAGCCGGCCAGGCATCGCCGGGGTCCTTCCCTCCTTGATTTTATTAACATGCAAACTCCTGCTGCTGCGAGAGCCCTTCGTGCTACACAACACGAAACTTGATAACCAAAGGGACAAGAAGCAAAGCAGCATTGAGTCTGCATCCATCCTGGCACACGTATTTCTCTTTAAAAGATGGAAATGTTTCCTCCCATTCCACTTAAATTACAGAGCTTCGGAGCACTTCCAAGCAAGGCTACTGTCATCTCAGGCCGCCTATGTGGACTACCTAGATGTGCCTAAACACACCCTAATGATGATGGGGTGCACACTGACCTTCTAAGTCTTTTTCTGGGTGCTGAAGTACTGAAGCACTTGGGTTTTGAGGCAAGCTGTGTTTGGAAGTGAGGATCATTCTGATATGTTTATCACTTTGGCATGGCCCAAAGTGAAACGAACAGAAAGGTTTCTATCACTTCTTCCTACTTTTCATCTGACACAGAAAGTACGCCTCTTCATAAAAATCACCAAGATATGCTTTAATTTAGTCACCATCGTGAAAAGCTCCATCCCGCCCCCGAATGTGAGGAAGAACAGCAAAGCAGCTACACAATGCTCAAAAAATTTAGCTTTGTATCTGTATTTTCATTTCTCACTTGCTCACTTCTGAGCTCTACAAAGCTTAATTCATCCAACCTCCACCCTAACCCCTGGGAGCATCTTGTACTTTCCAGCCATCTGGATTATATTTACTTTACTAAGAAGAAAGTTAAATTTGTTCATGAAGAAAGAAGAAAAAAAAAAAGGGAAAAAGCGAGCTTACTATCTTCCTGTCATGACTGCCTGGTTATCTTCTAAGTTCCTGTTTTCCCAGGAGATTATGATGCCCTCTTGGGAGTTCATACAGCTTCTTTATTCACCACTCATTAGTGCTGCCTCTTACTCTAACAACAGAATTCTTTCTTTTCCCCTTAATTTTCAGCTCCTATTTACAGAGGCACTTATGAACAGTACCGAATCTCATGTCTAGTAAATCAGAACTGCAATAATTATATTCAGTTGTTTACTTAGCCAATAAAGGGACAGTTTTGCAAATGGAAGGAACCACTGCTGAACAAAGCTCAGAGATGACTGCACAGAAAAAGGTACCCAGGCGTTTATTTTTGGAGCCGTATCTCTTTTGACAGTGTTCTCCCTCCCTTGGTAACTCCCCTAGCTGCTAACACAGAGTTTCTACATCTGTTCCTTCACCTTTTCTCAAAATAACCCTGCAGTGACGCCCCGCCGAACACCATGGCTACGAACAGACCGACTTGCAGCAGCCAAGCGTGCACAAGAAGGGCGAGTTGCTCCAGAAAGGGAAGCAGCTCGAGCCGATTTTCATCCTACCAACCACATTTTCTTACAAACGATCCACTTTTATCTGGGCTCCTACATAATCTGTCCCTTTTGGTAGATGCTTCAGAAGCATTTGCTTCAAGACATGTTACCTATCAAAGGTAGCCCACTGAAGGTTATCAGTTGAAGCTGTTTTGCAGCTTTCTTCTACTCCTGCAGACAAGCACCAGAATCTGAATATGAACACCAGGCTTGTCCCTTCGGTACAGAGAAAATTAATGAAAGCTATGAGCAATACATGATAGGCAGTTAACATTTTCATTAGGCACTTGCGAGGTTTGACCCACACACCTGATTCATTTGGAAATTTAATTCAGTTTAATGAGCTAGTTGAATATCTGTGATCATGGAAAAAGGCTAATGGAGAACTATACTGTAACATAAATTAAAAGTCAAGTACTAAAGGAAAATTACCTCCCTTCTAAGTAGGGAGTTGTTTAAAAGGCACTAATTGCTCTTGTTTATTTTTCAGTTGAGCCTCCTCCAATATAATTTGGAGAGTGAGCCCTTCAGAGGCATGAGGGGCTTTCAGGGCTCGCCAAGTCTTTCCTGGTCACTTCTCAGGCACTTGTCACATACCACGGGGCAGCAGCTTGGCTCCGAGCGTGCAGGAGGCCGCATCCCACTGGGAATTCCTCACGGCAGGAGGAGAACAGGAAAGAGGCCACGATGCATTAAAAACGTGATGAACACATCCAGGTGAATAACAGCTGCCCAAGTAGCACACCAGAATCCTCACCCATGCAAGTGATGCAGAATAGAAAGTAAAGAGCAGTGTGCATGTAGCTGTGTGTTTGCTGAACAGGAATAGAACAGAAAAAGATAAGGTATCAGAAGAGGAGGAAAAGAGCAAACCTTGCCCAGGTACAGTAAATAATCAAACTGAAGAGGAAGCCCTCAAAAAGCTGGTCAGCAGAAGAACGGTACATAAAATACAGATAAGACCAGAAGGGTACACAGAGCTCCCACCTTAGCGAGCCTCAGAGGTAACAGCTACAGCAGCGCATTTTTGAGTTGGCTTAACTGGGTATTTCTCCTTCTGCTTCTGCTCGTGTTGCACCTCCTTGTGCCAGCACCAGTGTCCCTGTGTCCACGGAAAGGCCCATGGCCTGGACCAGCGCGGGAAGGGGACAAAGCGGAGGCCGAGATGCTTCCCCTGGTGACACTTGCCCTCTCTCATGGCTGTGAAACTAGGGCCTAATGCAACATTCACAGTTTTATTCTTCCTCATCTCCAAAACCCACAAAGCAGCATCATTACGAATACAAACTGAATTGTCGTCCAATGTGGCTGAAGCTGAGGGAAGATGCAGCACATCTCTGCTTGAGGGAACACCGAGTTCCTTAAATATTGGCCTATTATTTATCACAAACAAATCCCCAGGAGATCTGTTGCCAGTTGAGCAACATCTCCACTAACAAGGGCTTTATTTTTTGTTAGATTATGATTTCAAGCTGTTCAAATTTTCTGTAGAATTGTCTTTTAGTTGTTAGACACGGGCAATAATCAATTTGGCAACTACATGTCCTTTCTTGAGACACAAGCTGAAGGTTCACGGACAGTACAAAAAATAAGTTTCACCTCAAGCAATGACAACTCCTCACAGGTCAATCAAATGAATGAGTGATCACAGCTTCATCTGCTCTGTTTTCTCAAAAATCTGAGTCAGAAAACTGTCAATAAGAGAAGATTCACTGCATGAGAAGATTCACTGCGATGCCAGCAAAGCACTGATGGTCAATATACATTGCAATTGCTACATCAGTTAGTTCTGACATCTCTCCCTCTGTAACGGGGAGAATGGAAAGCGACTGTCTCCCCATCCACAGCTGGGGCATAAAGCTAATGTTTAAGGAAACGTGACAGCACCTGAGGGAGCACAGCTTCTGGTTTTGCACTGCTTCCATAGGAAGCGCAAGCTCAGCTGCAGAAGGCAAAGGAAACCGAACCCCGCCGGGCTGATGAAGGAATCGGATCTCCAACACCCCGAGCAAGCGCTGCAGGGCGCGGGGCCGGCACCTCGCTGCGAGCGACGGCGCCTGTTCGCGGCAAAGCGAGGGGCTGAGCGAGAGCACCCGGCTCTGCGCGTCCCCCTCCTCCCCGACCCCGCTTCCCGGCGGGAAAACCTCATCCAGGCATGACGCGGGACCCGTAACTGCCAGCAGCACCAGCTCAACACCCATCAGCCCAAAGGCATATATTGCAGCTGCCTTTTTTCAGAAGAAAAACAAAGTTTTAAGAAATAAGGCAGAACATGTTCCCTTCTGAAAACTCCATTTTCAGGAGGGGGCTCCAAGCTGGGAGCTCCAAGTGCGTTCCCCCAAGTTACCTTCCCTTGTCCTGCCTGTGTCCTGCATCGGGAATGCCAGGGAAAGGGCTTCCCACGGCTGCCGGCTCCTCGGATGCTCCTGGAGAGCAGCTGCCTCTCCCTGCCCTGCGCGCGGAGTCCCGGCCTCTCGCTAGGGATCCCGGAGGTCTAAATCCGCTTGGAAAAAAAAGATAGTGGTGGTAAAGATAGTTCCAAAGTGCAGCGATGTTAGGAAAGAGCATGGAATGAGGTCCTCCAGGCAAAAATAATCAGAATTCTTTAGAGAATTTAAAACTGAAGAGGTATGTGGTTCACTTCCAAAACTTTAAAATGAAACATTCTTTCTATCTACCACCCATATAGTCTGTTACTTAACAATAGTTGCTGCATGTGCGTACAGATCTGCAGGAGGCTGAAGGGGGGCTGTTACGTGATACTCTTGCTCTGCAGCGAGACGGTTTCTCCTCAGTGTGCACAGGGCTTAAAGAAAAATAAAAATCATTATCCTGAATTCATGTTGCAAAATAAGTCCAGGTCTTGTTTCAATTCAAGAAGTGAACAGTGAATTCAGAGGAAAAAAAAATCCTTCCAAAGTGGTTTCAATAAAGGCATTAAGAGTGAAACTAATCTCAACTCCAGAGAGACTCCATCAGATCCTATTCCAGCTTCTTGTTTTGTATACATATGGTGTTGCTATGAGGAGGAACAGGAGTATTTTTGCACAACTGTCTAGTTTTCAAAAGGAAAAAAATCTCAATACACCTTGAAATATCAGAGTTAAGAATCTCCAAAAGCAGCTGCCTGAAGAGCAATGTTGTGCATGGGATTACAGTTCAGATCCCAAATCCTGGGATATTCATAAAAAAGAAAAAAAGAAAATCAAGTATCTTGAATTATGCACACTAAATAATCCAGGCAATGATTTGCAACATGCATCAGTCTGAATGTAAATGAAAACAATGGGTTTTGTTGTACACAAAATGTGAAGACGTCAAGAAATTTTGATCTCATCTTTGGCAAGAAGACATTTAAGATACTCTTGCATATTCAACGGGCTTCACATCCAGCATTTTTTCCTGCTGAGTTCCAAAGCTTTTCCTTATAGAATGCGTCCTGTAAGAAATTCCAGAAGAGGTGAACAACATTATTTCCTCGAGTATAAAAACCGTGTCATTTATTGACAAATTAGAAACATGAGAAGCAACAATACTCCGCTTGTTGAATCATTGCTCTGCAAGACAAGCATATGTTTCTTTTGCTCTAAAAATGTCCATTAGGGAAGGCTGCTCTGATGACAGCTCCTGTGGTGACAGGTCAGTGACCACTGGGGAGAGGATGAAAGAAATATGCAGAGCTCAGTCCTAACTTCAGTGACGGGAACGAGTTCCTAGCGTGCACCACTGCAACGTCAGCAGGTTGGGTTCTCTTCATCTCAGACTGTGTCTTACCTAGGAAACACCAAAGAAACAGTGTGGCAAGAAAGGGCTGAAACTGAACAGGGGGATTCTCGCGTGAGATGAGAACGTCCAGCTCAGATGCACGGGGCACAGCACGAGCTGCTTCCTCCCTTTCTGCTTCTGGCACTGGAAAAAGTCCTTCAGCCCATTCCTAGGATGCGAGGCAAGATTCCTGCTAGCGTTCAAACACGTTTGAAGACACAGTCTGCAAGTGGCAATTCAGCTTTAACGAGGCAGTTCCACAACTCAAGAGGTCTAGGGCATCACTTGGGAAAACACAACCGAAAAGCTTCAGTGCTTGCCTGGTGAAAGCAGCTATTGCAGCTACAGATGCAACCAGCCTGTGGATCTTCCCTGCTCCATGTCAGCGAGCTCACGCTTTGCTTTCTAAGAACTTTTGCCATTCTACAAGTAAGCCAATAATACTGAATTTCACGCTGAAATTACATTAGTTTGAGGGTAGAAGGAATACTATACAATGCAGAAAAAGAAATATATAACTTCTTAACTGAGAGATATTTGGACTGGATTTAGTGGTCAGCCCGATGCCAATACTCCTGGTATCTGACTGATATCACCAAAGATGATGGAAATCCTTTACATCAGCTCTGGCAGGTTTGGTTGCACAGGCTGTTAAGAGTTTCTGGGGCACTTCTTGTTTGTCATTCACCACAGATCTGCAATCAATCCAACCAACATCCATCAGCATCATTCACACTGCATCCATAGCACAGTCAGTTTACACCACATACAAACAAGAACCCAAATTTACTTGTGTTTGAAGACAAATCCCTATTTTGATGAATGCCTGAACTGCATTTTTTCCAAGATTGCTCAAGGCATCCAACTCATTCTGCCACCAAAAGCAAAAGGAAACTCTTATGTTTAGATTCAGGAAGAGAATTAATTTCACAATACACATATTGCTGTCCAAGTCCCATAATCCCAACTCCATGTTGATACAAAGACTGCAATTTAACATGTCAAGCACTCAGAAAAGTAAATTATCAGGGTACAAAAACATAAGCAACTTTTTTTCCCCCTGCCGATTTTTTTAAAATATCCAGTTAAGAGACAGAACATTATTTACAACCTAGTCAAACTGACTCATTTCTACAGGCCTCTGCAGCAGACTTCCAGCAGACCCCTTCTGGGAAGGGATCCTTTTTCCTCCTACAAAAACATACATTGCAAAGATACTCAAGAGGCAGTTAGACGAGCACAAACTTAGGTAACTGCTGAGCTTCTCTACAAGAACTTGAGAAGATGGCTCCAAGTGACAACAAAAGAAGTTTGTAGTTTCCGTACCAGCCACAAATCTAAAGGCTATTCCTTTAGAGTAGCAAAACAATGAGATTCAGTATTGTATATTCTTTCAGTAGGAAAGGAGGGGGTGAAGCCTGGTTAGAGCCACTCTCCCAAATATTGCAAATGTAAAAAGTGGCCATGCAAACCTGTGCTCACTTGCCACTGAGCTCCTTTCTAACAGGATTCTCAACTTCTGCTACTAGGATTTGTTGCAAACATTTGATCCCTTCAATACAAATTATGCAATAATATGCATTGATTAAATACAGAACGCTTCATAAAAACATGATGATACAAAATTCTGGGAGACAGAGCACAATTTACCGAGTCCAGGTGTAGAATAAAACATTTCTATCAAAGCATATGGGTTCCTCTGGATCTGTACTTCAATGACTTTATTCTTACTGACGTTTCCAAATCACTGGTTTCCACTGTTAAAATGGCTAAATTCAAAAGACAAACCAAATACACAGTCACTTTTAGATGCTGTTTTCAAACACTGCCACAAACATCTGCTGCATCACTAGGTGCTCTTGTGAATCACTTACTGAAAAGATCAAACAAGGATACAAGGATTAAGTCACACCCTTAACTAGAGTCCGGCTACTGAATATTTGTAAATGCTTCTGTTCTAATGCCAATGTTTTTATCTTAGTTCTCCTTTTTACTATTTTATAGTAATACGCACCTATACAGACTAGGTTAAAATGTGAACAAAGACTCGTTACTGAGCTAAACAAATACTCTGTCCATGGAAGATTATAAATAAGTTGGTCATATGTTCTCTAGGGAAGTATTAAATACCATTAACAAGTTAAATTCTGAAGCTTCTAACTGCATGGTAGAATAACATACGCATTGGAAATAACATGCATTGAGAGCCACACGATGCTATAGAGAACGTGGCATTTTGCAGCCCTGCTGCTTTATTTCCTTTACTCATGAAACACAGGCCAGCAGTTTCCACAGGGAACACATCACCTTAACTACCTTCCCCTTGCTGTCTTCCATGCCATCCTCTCCTTGCCCTTATGTTGTCTTCTTGCTTCTTCCATTGCCATTCCACAAAATGCAGAAATTGGGATATTTGCATGAAAACGACGTTGTTGGAAAATTCCATTAGGAATCATAAGCTGCAAAATCCTAACAGGTCACGGGCATTCTCCCCGGAAAGGTGTCTGCTGAGCATCAGCAGAGAGGCTTCCTAGCAGAGCTGTGTCATGTCCCAAAGTTTCCTGTTACAACATCCCCCGCCTCCTTTTTAAGCCAGATTATTCTCATCCTTAGAAACAGGAAGTCATTAAGTTCAAAATGTTTACACTAAATGAAAACATACACATTGCCCTGACTCTATTCCCCGACTATGGGGTGGTCTCGCTCTGAATGCAGTTTCTGGGCAGCAAGGGCTTGGGTCAGAGAAACGACCAAACCAGCGACACGAGAGAGGGGCCACAGCGAGCAAGGAGGGCAAAGAACCAAAAACTGCACTTTAGAGCTCGGGAATTTCAAGTGCTTTTACAAAATAATAATATAACAGAGAGAGAGATTAACATGCACACAAAAACCTCGCAAACATCTGGTTTCAGT
The DNA here is from genome assembly GCA_032273925.1 of Rhynchotus rufescens. Lineage (NCBI taxonomy): Eukaryota > Metazoa > Chordata > Aves > Tinamiformes > Tinamidae > Rhynchotus > Rhynchotus rufescens. The sequence continues at coordinate 10,189 of JAVCKT010003201.1, read as the reverse complement.
ACGTACTTAATCAGGTTTGCAACACGCCAGCTCCTGCACACGAGGTTCTTTCTCCCATACTCCCAAAGCATTTCAGTTTTCCTCTCAAATTTGTATGGAGTACAAGAGTAAGATAATACTGAGCACAAAGAAACGAAATCTGTGTTTCAGCTAGCTTAAAATAATACATTAAAAGGTGGCTGGCAAATACTTTCTGTACACATGAAAATCTGACTGAACTTCCCCAAACTGAGTAAGAGAAAAAGATGTCATTTGTGATTAGAATTTAAGACTATATTCATCTCAATTTACTATTGCACATCTTTTGCTAATACAAGTTAGGTCCCAGGAGAAACCGAAGTCCATCAGCACAAATTTTCAATTGTTTCTTCAATGCCATCTGTTTCTGTATTATTAAAAGAAAATTCACCGCCTCGCAAACCTCAAGCTTCTTTTGCTTATGGAATTATATATCCTCAGAAAAGAGACCTTCCAGATAAATGCAAGCCACTTACTTCGTGATTATGGGCACTTCCACAAAACTGGGATGGATATTTCTCCAGCATTCCCACTTGCTTGCTGGGAACAGGTGATATTTGCTGGAGCCGTCTCCAGAAGAGCCAGGAACGTGATTCCTGGGCATTCAGATGTTCTTGGAATCAAGAGGAATGGAACAAGAAGCCAAGAGACAGCCAGACACACGTACGTACCAACAACAAATTGCTAAGTTGTCAGTTAGAGCTAACAAAATACACTAAACAAATCGGAAAAGGCCAAAAGAACCTGCTATATTAGGTCACTTTCCCAAGAGACTTGCTTTTATTTGGACCCACAGATCAATGCTAAAGTTAAGAATTAATACAGCCAGCAGCACAGATCAGCTTTCGAGACCAGTGACATCTGCTCAGTAAGGCCAATCTGCCAGCTGGACACAGTCCGAAGCCTTTAAAGGGTCATCCTCCCAGCAAACGCTGGTATTTGACTAAAAACCTTTTAGCCTCGCAAGTTCAAGGTAATAGGTACTCAGTGAATTATATTATGTAATTAAGTCATGTTTAGCTCTGGTAATTAGGCTGCCTAATTTTAATAGGTCTAATAATAGTCCTGTTTCGTTCAAGCATGGCAACAAAAATCCATTCGAGCTCAGAGTCATTCTTATGCCAGAGTCAAAAAACAAGTTATGGGAGGGAATTATTTTCTCTGTGTGTGTTTGATGCTCTGGGAAGAGACAGGCTTTGATGGCAGATGGCACTAGCCTCCCTCCCAGCACCCCACAGCCAGTCTCTCACTGGCACACGAGGTCTGAGAGGCACAAAAAGCCCCAACAAGGGCTCACGTTCTCACTCTTTCCAAAGCAACAGTCTGGGGGTCTATACGGAAACAGAGGCAAGAGCAGCGAAGCGCAGAGCCCTGCTGAGCCCCTGTAGCTTCCCTACAGTTTCATCTACACCAAAAGGTCCAACTAACTTGATCTCCTTTTCAAAGGCTCTACAATCACGATCCATCCTGCACCACTGTGATATCCAGCAACTGCCATGGAGCAATTCACTGCAGCAAGGGGGTCTAACCTGCAAAGACCCTTCTAGACCCGGCCCTGGGCAGCCTGCATCGCCCCTGAGCTCAGCTCCTCATCTTAGGCGTCCCTTGAGCAAGGCTTGGGCCCGCAGCGTGCCCCAGGTTGTCCGCCCTGAAACACAGGCATCCTTTGCTCACCTTTTCCAAGCAGGTAAGCTGTTTTCCTAGGGCACATTCTCTCTTGTGGTGCTACATAAACAAACAGAGTGCTCCAAACCAGCGCTTCTGTCCGGCGGGGTTGTGTCATGGGGCTGCTTTCTTTAAGAAAACACGTACATAAAGTGCAACCAGATGCTGCTGGCAGAGAATCCATTGAATATGGACTCATTTCTCAAAAACATGATCACAGATGTGGCCTACATCTTGAACCTAATGTTTAAGGGAAAAAAAAATAAATAAATCACTCTCCCTGCAATCATTTCGCTTTTATCCTGTTCTCTCCAATTCTCCTTCAGCACACAGCAGCTTCCTAGAGCTGAGGAGGTAACCCCCGCGTTTCACACCTCCTCCACACAACTTCCCAGCAAACCCTTATCTACAAGGAGCTGAGCAAGAAAACAACATTTTGCCGGAGCTCGGAGCTCTACTAGCTGTGGGAAGGCAGCGTTTCAGGTTAGACTTAACTCCAACCCCACTTTCGCTATTGCAGACAACCCCAGCTTGCCCAGGACTGCACCCAAGACATTAATTTATTTGCAAGAAATAAAGAGTTTCTATAATTCTACCTCACAAAAGCAGGAAGGTGTAAGACATTATAATGTTAGTGCTTTGGGTTAAAAAGGAACTTCAACTGATACCTAAGTTTTAGGTCACTAACAACCTAACAGCTTGGTGAACAACTCTCACCAATTTATGGAGCTATCGGCGCAAGTTAACTTGGATTACGTGATAAAAAATGTCATTGATTTGCTCTAGAATTGCTTAGTAAACAGAGGGTTGCTTAATTCTGATAAAAGCCCAATGCACCAACACATGAGTAACACTGTAAATGAGAACACGGCTCTTTTCTTTCATGCTGACTTATAAAATGCTATCAATTTAGATCAAGGAAATCTGAGCGAAACTCAAATCATTTTCAAAATGGGCCAGAAACAGCACAGACAGACTGACTATATCATTGTTCCTCTAAAACCAAAAAGGCTTCATCATGTCTGACACTGAGGTATTAAAATATTTTAAGATCATCACTCTTAACAAAAGCTCTCTGGAATTGGATCAGACAAAGTCTTTGTCACATGAATCCTGAACCCAGTGTTTAACAAAAAAAATCCCTCTATGTTTACTAATTTCACCCTTATTTCATATGCCTGTTTATATTCACCTAAAACAGAATCAGAAGAACAAAAAAGAAAAAATTCATGATTATTAAAGTTGCTGCATTGGCCAAGTATTTATCAAATGAACTAAAAGTAAAACTAGAAATCAAAATTTGTAAAGAAAACAACCCTCTCCCCTAAACGTTCTCTTTTGTGGAATACTAAAAGAACAAAATCAAGCAACTCATTCAAAAGACATCACCACTAATTTACAATTCAGGTTCAAGGCATGCATTTTATTGGTCTAGGTTATCTTTTCTAACCAACATACCCCAAAGTTTATATTAAATGATGAAAAACAGGTTGAAAAAGAAAATCAAAGCCTACTGAGGATGACTTTTTTTAAGGTCAAATATGGTACGTTTATGAATCTAGTTATTATGCACAGGAACATTTGATATCTCCGCGACACTTTCTCCCTACTGAATCTCTTGTCTTCTGATGTCCTCCTTGTTGTGAACACACAATTCCTATTTTCTCCTCCCAAAAATAAAGATGAAAAGGGGGAAGCTTCACTCTTAAACTCCTCTTAAGACTCGATAATTCAGAATCCACTCCCTCTCCCCCGGGCAGCAGGGAGGCCCTGACAGCAGCGCTCTTTCAAAGCTGCCTGAAGTGACCTAAACAACTTCTAACCAGCAATTTAAATATCCACTACATTTGAATTAAGCATAATATCCAGCAGGATCAAAAATGGATAGAGCCACATAAACATTATATTTGGTGATGGAATCAGACTAAATTGAGGCATGGTGAGAACTAGTTAACTGCTTTCGGGGACAGGAAAGTGGCTAGAAGGGACAAACAAGAGAAACTGAGGCAGAGCTGAGCTGAGCGTTGGTTGTTTTTCCTCAAGGAGGAATTATTTGGACCGGCGGGAACGTGAGGGCGTTTGAACGTTCCTGCTCAGCTCAGCAATGATTTCCCTCAAGTTTTTCCCGAGAAAACCAAGGCGCCCAGCTCAGGTCGGCAGCTTCGCCCACACAGTCTACGCGGCGTCTAAAAATTCCTCCCAGCAAGGATCGTCCTCGCTCCAAAAGAGGACGACCCAGGTACAGGCATGTGTCTAATATTAGAGCTGGGCCCTTGCTGGCAAAGTGTTTTCCAAACACGCAAGAAATCCCCGCTCCAGAGCCAGTCGAGTAAATCAGAGCTTTCAATCTCACGGGTAACTGTGGGTAGGGGGTTAAGAGATGAAGACATTTTTAAGAGGAAGAGATGAACAGATTGAACTGCTTAAGAAGCCAAAATATAAGGGGAATGCTGGACACGCTGAAGTCTATGCAAAGCTCCCAATCATTTACTAGATGTCAAATATTTCACACTACGGCCTTCCTTCAGTGTTTATAGCAAGGGTGGACATCAGCAGCTGTCACACACGGGCTTCAATACCTTAAAAGGAGAAAGTCACCGTACTGCAGCGCTCAAACAGCTCAGAACAACAACAAAAAACCTTTAAAATATCTCACCTCTTTTTCACAGGTTAAGCCAATATGCATATGGGATAGGTTAATAATCCAGTAATGTGAATACTGGACCAAGGACAAGGCAGGGAACCGCACGGAGCCAACAGGATGCAAGGACCCAGGCAGAACAGGTAGGCAGGCAATAGGGCAGGGCAAGTTAGGAGGTCGCCTTTATTTATTTATTTATTTATTTATTTATTTATTTATTTTAAAGGCTTCTGCCACAGGCAATTCAGAAGAGCGGCCTCCGTTATCCAAGTGCTCCCAGTACCCTCCTCCCTTTCCTCCTCGTTTCAGAGATCTAACCCAGGATGCTAAAACTCAAGAGGAAATTATGGATCCAAATTCACTGCACAAACCATAAAATAGGCTACTGCTATAGGCTACTGCTATATGCTCCTGCTATATGCTACGCTGCTAGTGTAAAAGATTTCATCTTACAAGTGAGAAGTTTTCACTGTTCTACAATTAGAATCAGCTAAAGAGAGCAATCAAATTAATTCAAAAGCTACACAACTGCATATTAAATTAATACTCCAGAGACCAAACAGCTACATGTGTAAGACTACCTGACGCTCAAGAACTAAATATTGTCGCTATCAAGCAGGATCCTACTGCACAACAAGCACATTAGGCATGAGAGAGGGAGCATAAAAACGTTATGTTTGTTAGACCTGGCTGTAACACACAGGGATAATGCACTGCAAATGCTCACCTCTAATCCTACACTTATACATACAATCGTACATACATACATATACATACATATATATATATATCTTTGACTGTAGGAGGGCATCAGTTTATGTCTTCCAAAGCACAGCGTCACTGTAAGGGCTTTCATTTTTACTACAAGGGTGTTTCTAGTTTGGCAAAGAACAGTAAAGAAGTACGTGCAGAAAAAGAGTTAAAGTCACGCAGCTGAAGCTGAGCACAGGAAAGAGCATTCAAAAGGGCCTTCCTGGACCTCTAGGGAATAAAATAAATGGTAATACATGTTGAAGAATATGCAGAAATAGACACAAGAGCAAAGCTTTTATGTGTTTTACAATTCAAAAAGTTGCACCCGATTTCATCAACACGTAAATATACAAAAGTGCCTTTGGGATTAAAAATGGAAAAAGTAGTATCTAAAAATATTTTTAAAGAATTGGAGGACATTAGAGAACTGGAGACATCAGCAGCTTTACCGTGCTTCTCTGGTGTCTACTGCACCACCAGTGTCACAGGCAACGCTTGTCATCCCTCCGATGCTCCAAAGGCCTCCGCGCTGCGTCCTGGAGAGCAGAGCGGGAATTCCCGGCTATGGAGCCCCCCAGCAGGGCTGCCCTGGGGCACCCCGCAGGCCTTGCCCATCCCACCCCTGTTTCCATGCGCCTGCAAGGAAAAAAATGGGATGGAAACTGCAAGCTGAGCCCAGCCTGGCACTGCCTGCTTCAGTTGTAGAGAACCTCCGTGTCCGGCCCTCGGGGGCACTCACTGCACCCTCACTTCCCGCCTCAAGGCACCGCCGCAGAACTCCCTGAGGAAGCGGAATTGAACAAGGACAGTCTCCAAACTTGATCCAGAGACCGCATGAATGAAGCCAGGAATCTGGGTATGGTTAGAGCCTAAAAAAGAAATTCCGCTCGACAAGATGAAAACCTACATTTGATAATAAAACTTCTTTTTACGATTAGGCTTAATACCCTTCCTCTCCATAGACAAATGCAATACTACATTTCTTGCCAAGAAAGAAAGAAAGAAAGAACTCGCATAGAACAAGAACTATAAAAAAAGTAGAGAAATAAGCACCAGATCCACACAAAAACACATAGTGTTTTCAGCCTCACAGTACTGGGTTTTTTTCTAGGTAACCCACATCTCAGTTAACCAGGAGCCTGTAAAGACGCCAGGACGTGCAACAGGTCTGCAGGCCAACGGTGGAGTCGCAGCAGAAGTGAAGCGAGAGGGGGAATGAGGGGGAGAGCGGGATGGAGGTGGGAAGGGATGGAGGTGGGAAGGGCCGGTGGTGCCGCGGGAGCCGTCGCTGCTCACGCCCGTGCTCTGCACTACAGGAAAGCTGCACGTGCAGCCCAGCCACTGCACACACACACACCAGGCCGGGAGGGAACACACAGCACCTTTCTTTCCCCCTCTCTACCGATATCGAATTGCTAACTACAAAAATAAATGAGGAGAGTGTTTGCACCCAAATGCCCAGAGACCACAGATCGGCCAGCCTGAGAGGTAAAAGTGCTGCTGTCAGTGGTTGGGCATTTAAAGAGCACTCAATAAAACAAGTTCCCTCTAAATCATCTGGCTAATCACATTTAAAATGGAGGGGAGGACACTAAAATACTCAGCATTTATCTTCAGCACAGGCAGTGCACGAAGGCAACTGCTCCACTCTTCAAATGAAGTGTTGCTGAGTTCTGTCGTTCAAAGAGCAAACAAAAGTTTTACAACATAAAGCTGTTGACGTAATAAAAATAATCATTGCCCGTTTTAAATAGACTTAGACTCACCAGTGTTTTCTGAAGTTTGCCAGAACACTTAGTGCTTAGAAGTGTGTATGCATGCACATATGAAGTTGTATATAATAAAAAATTCACGGGACATGAATAATTTTCTGTAGTTTAAGTACTCACATAAATTAACAGACCACTGAACATACCTACTTGGAAGACTTCCCTGCTTGCTTAAATCTTTCCAAATGATAGATCTACACCTAGGGGAAAATATAAGACAGCTCAGACAGCTTCTCCTATGAATACATTATGCCTCCATTAAACTACTTTCCAAGGAAAGGAAAGTAGTTTCCCAGGACTAGGAAAGTAGGACAGAAAGCAACAAGGAAAATGCAACTAATTAAAAAAAAAAAATCACCAAGTCTGATCCCAGTGACAGATAATTAAACAGATACCTGAATTAGGAAGATTCAACATATCTTTGTGTCTTAAGTTAAAGGTATTAAAAGTATTTATTTATTGTCTGAAAGTAAAATGTTTATTTTTATTTCTCCTCCCTCTCAATGTTCATCAGCTGAAGTCTGTAGTTCCCTGACAGAAACGTATAAGAAATGCAGGAGCACCCAAATGATCATTAATTCCTCAGTGCTGTAAAGCACCAGGCAAGTGTCTTCCACAAGTTACCTCCTCTTGTCAACAGAGAGGAATCGCAGGCAACACGAGCAAAACGCCGGCGGCGGTTTCAGGATGCTATTTAAGCTACAAATCTCTGGTGCCCTTCTGGAGAACAGAGGCTTAAAAGATTAACATACATTTCTTCCAAGAGTGTTTCAACTTTTCTTGCTCTGTAAATAAACAGAGCACCTTTAAATCTGATTTTGGAGTGGAGTTTTTTTGCATTAAAGTTATCAGCTAATTAATAGCTGACATACAAGTCAAAGTACAACTGACTACTGATTTTATTCTTTTCCGCTTACCCGTGGCCATAAGAAAGAATACTCTTTAATTCCCTCTTTAATTCAAAAGCGACAGGAATGTATCGAGTGGCATATTAGATTTATACTTGTAATTCCTGCTTTGTCTTCCATACCAAACAAGCACATTTCCTGGAACAGGCATCACTACATAGAGGGATATAGTATTGTATACAGCTCCTACTGTAGGTCAGCCCAGATTTGAAGAATTATAGAGAGCCTCTCTCTTGGCTTCCCCTGGCACCCAAAACACCCTATCAAGAGCAAACAGGTTCACCTCGGGACGATACATGCAGCAGGTAACAACAATTTTTCAGAAGCTCTTGCTGTTGAAAGCCAGTATCAGGTCGCCCGACGCGCTGACACAGCCAGAGCTGTTATTTTTAAACACAGCCATGGTCTATTTAACTAAAGCATCTTTACTCTGACTGAGCCAGTATTACTTTCATAAGACTCCTTAAGAATGTACCCTGAAGACTGCGTATCATATTAAACACATAAAAACTACAGGCTGCAGAAGATGCTTCATGGCACTGGTGCTCTCGACGAGCTTGTGGAGCGTGTTGCGTGTGTCGTATTTCTCATGTTAAAATTGTATTGATTCTGCTAGTGCAGGGCGTGTTGCAGACAGCCTGCAGGCAGGCATTGCTGCTGCCTGGCATCCCTGCCTTCTGCTCGGCCGGGGGGGAATTTGGTGGCAGAAAGCGAGCTGCCTGATTTCAGGATCACCCCCAAAGGCAGGGCGGCATCTCGCCGCGCCAGCGAGCTCCCCAGGACGCTGCTCGGCCGCCCTGCCGGTCTTCTCAAAGCAACGGGTAGGTATCTGATGCAAGGACCTGGCTCCATCCCGTGAGCAGCATACAAAAATCCTTTGAAATGTCATTTCTAACTCCTTTGCAAGCAAGTATTTGGGGAAGGACGTGGGGGAGCCTCATCTTTTCCACCGGTCTCTTTCAGACACTGCAATAACAGCAGGTTTGTCTGTGTTTTCCTTGTGCTAAGGACAACCCAATCCCAACACCTACCATATCCCATCTCCAAGCCCAGAGAACCGGCTTCTCCTCTGCAGCTTTCCCACAAAGCGGCCGTTTTGCAGGAGGCTCCATTCAAAAAAAACCAACTTCCACCCTGGCATTCGCTCCAGGGTTCTCCTTCCTTAGCTGGGCTCTTCATAGAATTAGAGAGTTTGCATTTGTGTCTTTGGGGTTTTGTTGGAGAGAGCAAAATAAAGGTTTAGAGAGAAAATGAAACAGCCCTAGAGAGAGGCCCCTGCATTATGCCAAACAGCAGGTTTTTCTGACACAAATATATGCTAGTGCACATTCTGCAAGTTAACTAGTAAACAGACCAGGCATAAAAGCATTATTTGCACTACACTTTTATACATTATAGCTGATAATATTGCAGCTTTCACTCCAACTTTAAAAGATCGGTTATGTTTACTAATAGCAAAGGCAGTTGTTTATTATTAAAAAATGACCTTTACCTAACTTAAAGTTAGGTAAAGATTTTTACTTTCTCCAAACCCATTTTTATGGCTAACCAGCAGCAGGGTGTGGCCTGAAGCTAAAAATTTTGTAATAGGTCCCTGTGAAACCTGAAACCAAAACACAGCAGAGGTGACCCCGCTGCAAAGGGCCCTCTCGCCCTTGCGCACGCTCTAACGAAGACTCTGCTCAGCCTCCATAATAACTCCCATTCCCTTCAACTGCAGCAACAGCATGAGGCTGCTACCATAATGGTAAATTTACTGCATAGAACAGTTGCTGCTGTATTTTTGCAGCAGGTTTAGCAGCAGCCAGGCTTTACTCCTCAAGCTATTTTTCCTTCCTAAAGGCTAATTCAGATTATAAAAATGACTCAATTATTCCTAAGCCCCCCATGAGCTAATTCATTGTAATTAACATTTCACAACCAGCATAGAGTCCTATGCAAAAGGCTAGCCAACCTTAATAGCAACACAGACAATACAACTGAATTTTTATTTTTACTCTAGAGATTTCAATCCTTTTTAACAAGGACCCGTGCTCAGAGCCCTCCCTGCCCTTAGCTCTCCGTGCGAACGTGTGTATTTCCCAACGGAGGAAACGCTTCGTAATCGTCGCAACCAGGGTGCAAGATTGCAGAACGTGGGGCTGAAAGGTTGGCTGGCCTTGTTGCAGAACAGTTTGCTGGTACAGACACATCTCAAGGCACTGGAAGTTCTTCTCGTGGGCTAGGCTGGGGCTATCACTAGACAGGTGGTATTTTGATGCAGGAAAAACAGCGTATTTTGAAGGAAACAGGTTGCCACTTGGCAATAAGAGTCACTGGATATCACTAGAAGTACCAACATATAATAATTCTGTCATGTTAAGGTGGCAAGAAAAAGAACTTTCTGCTCGTCAGAAAGCAAAAATTTCCATATTGAACAAAGCAGAAGCTGAGAA